>JAULKM010000008.1:13074645-13092933 GCA_032355605.1 Rubia tinctorum
GATACGAAAACCGAAAACGGTTATCTAAACCCCTTATGATGTAAACCTACCTAAATCTAGTAATCTTCCAACAAAAACATAACAAAAGAGATGTTAAATGCTTTGGAAAATACACGCATTTGACGTCTCATCAGTCCTTGATAACAAACTCCTGATGAGTGCGAGTGATAAACTGCTAAGAAGAGTAGAGTCATTACCGGTGAGAATAATGTCATCGACATAGATAAAAAGATAGAGTAAGGATGTTCCACGAGAGAGAACGAACAAGTAAGTGTCAGCAGTTCTGCACCAAAAACCAATTTGAGTCAAGTAACTGCTTAACCGCTAGAACCAAGCTCGAGGGGCTTGTTTGAGACTATAAATAGTCTTGCATAAGTAACAAACATGATCTGGGCGAAGGGGATCCTTATAAGCGACAGGCTGAGCCACACATACTGGAGCATTAAGAACACCATTAAGAAAGGAATTCTTAACATCCAACTGATGAAGTAGCCAAGAAGGCATCGTAGCAATAACAAGAACTGTGCGAACTGTCGAGGCCTTGACCACAAGGATGAAGGTGTCATCAAAATCGAAGCCTGGAATCTAAGAGAACCCCTAAGCAACCAGACAAGCTTTATAGCGGTCAATGCTGCCATCAGAACGATACTTGAGGCGATATACCCACTTGGAGCCAACAATGTTAACGTCCGAAAGGCACGGAATTAACTCCCAAGTATGTTGACTCTGAAGGGCAGCAATCTTCTCATCCACAGCTTCTACCCAAGAAGGATCACAAAGAATAGAACAATAGTTTGTAGGTTCCGTCTGTGAGATTAAGGCAGCAAGAAAATCGTGTGCCATAAGATCCAAGTAATTTTGCCGCTGAATGGCATCGGTGGTAGATCGAGTCATTTTCCGATGGGTCCGTATAGGTGATGAATGCAAGGAACCATCCGAAGATGATGAAGTTGGTGAGGCAAGATAAGTGGTCTATGGAGATAAGACCGGAACTGTAGGAGCGACCACTGGAGAATCGAAACCAGATTAACATGTCTGACAAAGAGAGGGGTGAACATGAGACGAAGGAGCCGAAACTAGCAAGGAATCCGGCTCAGAGTCAATAAAGGCAGAAACATCCAATGTCGAAAATGGTGATCAAACTTTTGTGACAGAGGAAGAGGTAAAAGGAAAGCAGAACTCATCAAAATGGGCATGTCAGGTTACATAAACTCGGCTTGAAGATGGACCAAGACATCGAAACCCCTTATATTGTGAGCTGTAACCAAAAAAATGCACAGAATGCTACAAGGTGACAGCTTGTGTTGAGTAGCAGGCCGAACAGAAAGGAAAATCGAACACCCAAAAGGGTGAAAATTTAAGTAAATGGGATCTCGGTCAAAAAGTAGCCTGTAGGGAGTGGAACCCTGTAGGACCGGAGTAGGTAGGCGGTTGTTGGTATAAAATGTCGTGGCAAAGGCATCATCCGAACGAGATAGTGGTAAATGCGAGTGAAAGAGCATAGTCAACCCCATTTCTACAACATGACGATGTTTTCGCTCTGCTCGCCGATTTTACTCCGGAGTGTAGGGGCAAGAAACTTGATGGTGGATGCCTTTTGAGGCAAAATGGGAGCGAAGACGAGTGTTGAGAAACTCGAAATCATCATCAATCTTAAAAACCTTAATCTTGACCGAAAATTGGTTTTCAATGAATGCCTCAAACTGCAGATAAATATCAACAAAATCCAACTTGCAATGAAATGGATACAACTATGTGAATCGAGAAAATTTATCAACAAACAAAGAATAATAAGCAAATACAGATGCAGATAAATGGGGGAGGGACCCCAAGGGTCACAATTAACCGAATCCAATGTATGCAAAACACGTTTATGATTTTCAACTAACGAAAACCGATGTCCCTTTGCCATAACACAAGGGGTGCAGGTGTTCAGTTTGGGTAATAAGGAAGAAACATAAAGTACTCCTCACTTTTGCAAACTAGAAATAACACTGTTGGACACATGTCCCAGCCGAGCATGCAAAAGCTCAAATGATGCGCGTCCTTTATTTAGCTGCAGAAAAGAAACAAGTGCGGCCTCCCCCTGATCCAAAACGTATAGACCACTCTAACTGTGGCCTCTGCCTACGACCGCCTTGGACACTTTGCTCTGAATCACAAAGTTACGGTCATCAAAATTAATAAGAACATCCATATCTCTGGTGAGCTTACTGATAGATAGAAGATTCTTAATAATATTAGGTACAACTAAGGCATCAGATAAGTGTAAAGTAGAAGAGATACGAGAATCACCAATATGAGAAATCAAAATAGGTGCACCATTACCAACATAAACATGAGAGTTACCATTATATGGAGTGACACTCTCAAGGATTGAAGCAAAGGAGACCATGTGGTTTGTGGCACCAGAATCAATGTACCAGTCCGAAATGAGAGAAGATGGATCTAGCTGTAGAGAGGACTGAAAAGATTCAACCAAATGAGTCGAATCCGGACGACGTGCCTGGGCCAGCATGCGAAAACATGTAGTGGCAAAATGACCAACACGACCAAAACATGTTCAATGAAGATGACCCCTTCCAGCATAATTGCATCCAAAACAAGTCCCCGAACCGCAACTACCATGTAGGACCCCAGAACGGCCGCCACGCATTGTGTGTGAGCCCCACGCTCCATCACCTCTGACTGGCGCACGGTCTCACGCCGGGCCTTCTTCTACGCGATCTGAAGCGGTGAATGCAACAGGGGCAGTATCAGACACCAGAGATGGACTCAAACCTGAAAAAGACTGCAAAAAGGGTTCGTAGTTCATAGCCCTAGCAACAATATCGATGTACAACGATGTCTGGGAAAATATAGGTGCGCTAAAATCCTTATGCTCAAGCCCGAGAGCGTGCAAAAACCAAAGAACTTGGTCGTCATTAGACGGCGGAGATCGCATGACAGCAAGCTTATCGAAAATAGCTTTGAACTTGGAATGTAAATCAACAACGGACCTAGTTCGGCTCAATTTTAATGCCTGATCATGGAGTTGAAGAACGCTGGATTTTCAAGCATTTTGATACAGGCCATGAAAACGATCCCAAATATCCCTAGAGGTTCTACAACTGATGACATCAGCCATGGCTTCATCAAACAAGGTTGGGAATAGCAGGCCACAGAGGCGGCGATCGTTGGCGAGCTAGGTTGCATGATCAACGGTGGCCTTGGCATGAATGGTTGCACTCAAACTGGATGTAGTGGGCCCAGGATAGGAGATGACCGACGCAAAGGATGAAAGCCGAGTCCGGTTCAGTGGGTATCATAGGACAAGGCAGGGAGTCATCGAGAAAACCAAAAATATTTTGAGATTTAAGGACATGAGTAACCTTTGTTTGCCAGAGAATGAAGTTTGAGGATTATAGTTTGACCATGAGGAGATGAATGAGAGTGTTGAGTGTGCCATGGGGGAGTCTCTCGGCCATTGGAAGATTGCAGGACAAGAAAAGAAAAACCTGGGGAAGAAGAGTGTTTGAGGGGGAAGAGAACGCAGCTAGGGCTGCGTGAAGAGGGAAAGATTGTTTTAAAACTTTTTTTGGTTCAGAATGTTATTTTGCTCAAAATATCATATTGAAAAGAATATTTCTCGTAATGACAATATTATTGAATGATGAAAGATATATGGAGGATTACATGAAAGAGTTTGAAACCAACACAAACTCAATACTAATCATCTATAAGACTTAGTCTAACACTATGGTATTCCTGATTTAAGTTTAAAAAAATAACATCTATAAAATATTTTATTTTGTAAATAGTGTTTTCATTCTCTTTTATTTGTTATTTCTTTTGTGTTTTCATATTCAAACAAAGCTTATCATATATTCAAATTAACTAGTACATCATCTATACAAGTTTAAAAATACACAAGTAACTTATATTTAAAATATCAGAAAAGCTACCATTATAAAAGTAACTCTTCGTTTTAATGTAAAGTAATTTTAACACACACATAAAAAGTGGACATGTTCACAATTCAATAGTACTCCAATTTTCAACTTCAATATCGTTAAAACTAACTCCAATTTTCAACTTCAGCACCATTTTACACGTTGTTATTCATCTCAATATTATCTAATAATATTGAAAGTTGCTTAAGATCATTCATATCAGTTCATTTTAATTTTAAGTTTTCAGCAACAATCAAAGTTTAATCTCTAAATAATTTAATTATTTGAATGTTGTCATCTTCTTTCTCTATCTTGCCAGAAGAATGCCTCACTTGAGAGAGAAGGGTGTCAAAAATTAATTTGGCAAATGACTATGGGAGAGAGAAAACAAAGTCTTCGTGAAGTGGTAATGGTAATGGTAATGGTGATGATGATAACGATAGGCCTTCTAAATGCCCGTAGGTATCGACATCTTGAATTTCTTTACCTTCCCCTACTCATCAAAAGAACTCATTCAATATGATAGGAACATCATCATGAAACTGATAAAGATTTATCAGAATATATGTCATTAATATCAGAATCAGATTTTTCGAGAATGATACTTGATATCTTCAGTGATTGATAAACATTTAAAGATCAACAAAATATTGTGGAACATCAGGTGTACTAAAATTCAGACGAATGGAATTGAGCACCAATCTGTCCAATTTTTTATGCTTTTAAACATCATTGTTTAGTTCCTAATCATCAACCAGATCGTCATTAAATCTAATAGTTTTCATGTTCAGTTTCAAGTAAGATCACAGATCACTCAGTTTGATGAACATCAATCCAACACCATCACAGATTACACAATTTGATGAACAACTTTTCAACAACAACTATATGTTCGTTCATCAATTAAACACTATACCTGTCGGTTTGAACATCAATTGAAAATAGTTAAAAATCATTGAATTCATTTTGCAGCTACAACAATCACACAATTCAACATTGATTTAGGTATTTACCTTTTATTTGCATGATTCAACATTGATTTAGGAGTTTTCTTCTTGCTCAGTTTCTGCAATTTCATGCTCGATTAGTCGTTGATCTTCAAATTTTATATTTAAGTTTCATAAAATCCATTGGCGGTCATTTTTTGCATGAAGCAAGCTATTACCAATAAGAATGATAGTTTTAAAACATGATTTTCACGGTGAAAATCTGTGTGAGAACATGTTTGAAATCTTGTTTCAAATTCGAGAAGAAATTGTGATTTATCTAGTTGATTCTTCATCAATTGATCTCGGATCGTTTGGAATTGAAGTAACTGCCACAATTTGATGAAATTTGTTCATTGATTGATGTGGAATTAAGGATTTGGAGGAGTTTATGTTCAAGGAAAATTGTGGAAGAAGAGAGCGACGATGGTTTGTGGTTTTGGGGGTTTCTTTTGTTTATTTGTAGAAAGGTCCCGGTTTCAGTGAGTTTTCAAAAAATAGTATCAAAAAAAAGTATTTCGATGTTTGCCCAGAATTTTCTGAAAGGGGGTTTGTCAGATTCTTCATTTAACGGTTAGTTGGTCTGATATGAAATTTTCTGTAACGTATATATAATTACAGGGGTTCCAAAAGCTTCAATAAAACATAAAAGTTTACTACCTGATCCTACCTATTCCAATACATAAAGAAAATGATTCTAATTCTATAAAGATTCATTACATTGCACTACGTTCACTCATCTTGAATATCATGACATTCAATGACTAAATCATCTGGATTTATTATTCAATAGAAGTCATCAATTATTTAGTATTTCTCACGTTGGTAGGCTACTTCATGTAGAAACTGTGGGTGGGCGACTTGATTCGTGCGGACACACCACATATCCCAAAAAAGACAAAAATAAAAAGAATGGATTTCATGGAGATGTATAGCTGAATTAATTATGGAGTAATAATAATAATAATAATATATATAGGTGGAGTGGAAAACGGATTGGAGGGGGACCTGGGCAGTAGAGAAAGGGACGGTTGGTCTTCTTCTCTTCGACTCTTTCCAAGTCTTTTTCCTTTCATTTTTCTTCACTCACAAGTCACATAAATCTCAACATAATTTGCTTCCACTTCACATAATCTTCTTCTCCCAATATCGCATCACCTATATAACACTCTCCCATCCCCTTCAACCATCCTAACAATTTCTGCCGCAAACAGTCGCCATTCATTTCATTTCAATTCTGACACGATAATCATATTAATAATGAGGAAGCCCGGTGATCAGATGGGGGTAGTGAATGAAAAGGGGGGCAAAATAAAGCTGAGAAAAGGGCTTTGGTCACCCGAAGAAGACGAGAAGCTGATGAACTACATGGTGAGAAATGGGCAGGGTTGCTGGAGCGACATTGCGCGCAATGCAGGGCTGCAAAGGTGTGGAAAGAGTTGCAGGCTAAGGTGGATTAATTACCTCCGACCTGATCTCAAACGCGGTGCCTTTTCACCGCAGGAGGAACACCTCATTCTGCATTTGCATTCCATTCTTGGCAACAGGTATTACCATTTAAGAAATTCAGTTATTACAACAAATAAGTATGGAACCAAAGTGCAGGAATTTAATTTTGCACCAGCTTTTGCCTCATTAATTTGGGATGCTATATACATTTACTTCATTAACCTAGTACTCAATTTCTCTAGGATGAGTGAAATGAATGTGTTGTAAGTCTAGACAATGTAGGAATCAAAACATGTTTATCTTATCTTATTTATTTATATTCTAATGAAATATTACGGATATAACAAATCTGCTAATGCATTAACTTATTTAATTACTGTCCTTTTTGTGTATATATACATGTCATTTGAATGTACCACTACTTAAATAGACTTTAGCCATTTTTAATGAGTAATTTATAAGTTTTAATGGACTGCACCAGTAATATTATTGGGGGACTTCTTCATTCATTTTCACCCTATGTTGAATGCATTAGAAATCGTATCATGTAGTATATCATGATTATAAAATCAAAATCTTCCTGGTTTTAACTTATTAACTTTAGGGTCAAGGTTAATTATTTGTATGTTTCCATCTTCCAATATGATGTATATATATATATATAGCATGAATATGCAGAGAATACATCTAGCATTCATAACTTAATTAGTTGATCATACGAGTAAAAGTCAAAACAATTACAGTCTTCTAGGGTTAGTGAAGGGTTATTTTACATTTTCGTTTTACAATTACATTGTGAAATTAAGAATTCCAGTTAAATAAAGAACATCATTAAGTGACCTTTAGTCTGGGAAATGCCATCCTTTTTTTTGTAAATTATGGAACATTATAGTGCTTTTAATTCAAATGTTGTGCCTTTTAATTTGAATATTAATATTGCATTTTGCAATTCAAGCATTTGACATTTTTATGAGCATATCTCATGTTTCTGCAATCCCGTGCTATGATTTTTTTTTTTAAAATGTCTAAATTAAAATATATTATGAGTGTTTCATTATTTATGAAAAAAATCGTATTTCAGAAAACTAAACCTTAGCTGAAATACACACCCAAACTACACATCTAAACTCTAATTGGATCCGGAGATATTAGTAACTTTTAAGTACCTTAGAAACGTCCAAAACTGGTCTTGGCAAATAATCATGCGTTTAGCTGTGAAAGAGAGGTTCAAGTACTATAGTTAGACAGACCAGGTAATAATATCTGAAATCATTCAATATAATCAAAATATCAAATGAATATGGCAATTATAAACGTTCTTTTTTCTTCTAACTATTTGTAAATGGAGAATACAGTTATCATGAGTGGTCATAACATATGTACTCTTCCTGTTAATTTTTTTTAAAATAATAATTAATAAAATAGCTAGGACTATGTCATGGAATATAGGATGTACATGTTGTTAAATGAATTTTTTATTGAATCTTCAGGGAGAATTTTCACAGCTCTTTTAAATAAACTAGTGGAGTACCATCGCGTGTTGCGCGATATTATTAATTAAAATATTAAAATAAAGTTTTATGTACGTTTTTTGTCTATAATTTAAATTGAAAATAAACTTTATTTAAAATTTGGTCATTTAATAAAAAAAAGAGTTATGAAGTGAAATAATTAATTCAGTTAGAAATCATTAAATATTGAATAATACAATAAAAACTGTTTATTTTTATAATATTTCATACAATTTTTTTAGCAAGTAATTATTTATATGTTGAGATTCATTTTAAAATGTTATCATAATTATGTGTATCTCATTGCAATGAATAAAATAAAATAAAATAAATTACCTTATTACTCTCACTAATTATAAAATGTCATCATTTAACAGTTAGTCGGTATAAAACAAGACTTTGTCATATATAATAAATAAATAATATGTATACATATTTCTATCAAAAGTACTCTATCATTGTATAAAATAATCGGAATATTTTGTTATTTCAAATTATGTGTTTCTTTGTATTTTCTTTAGTGATATATATGGTTTTAAATATATCTTTAGAAGTTATATATTTTAACAAGTTATGATTGATTATATATAGTATAAAATTAAAATCAGTAACATATTATAATATTAGTATGTTATATTTTAGACAACTTGAATTTAGATTAGTCAAAATGACTTCAATATCCTTGATTGACTACACCAAACAAACAATTTCTATTATATGGTGCTTATGATAAAAAAGTAAATAATTAAGTTTTACCGCTATTTTGTCAGAAAATTTTGCATGTTGGGAAACCTTCTATCCTAAAGTGAGGGACTAATCAAATTTTGACAATTGTCTAATGAACTATGTAACCGTTGTTTTTCTTCATTTCCGTCTACTACAAAAAAAGTCTAGTAGTGACCCATATTTTATGATACTTAAGTAAATGTCACAATATTTGCTCTATCTTTACGTTTCACTAAAATATTTGTGACATGTGTACATGTCACACAAAACTGAATTACCACATCAATCCATGTCACAAAATTTAGAACAATTCTAAATTGAACTGCATATTAAACCGTCACAAAAAATATAGCGATGTTTCAGTGCGTCACAAAACTTTAGTAATATGCTTAATAAAGGCATTTCAAAAAGCGCCGCTTTTGAATGTCAAGGATACTCCAAAAAACTCCACTACTGATTTTCTTTGTAGTGGTCCCATTTTTTTCTTATTTTAAATGATCAATTTGACAAGACTAAAAATTTAATTTAGTCCTCACCTTAATACATAATGTTTGCTTACATACAAAATTTTCTTCTATTTATTTCTATATTCTCTGAAAAATATTCTTACCAGCTACCTTTAAATTCTCACGCTCAATTTGTACAGATGGTCACAAATTGCGGCTCGTCTACCAGGGAGGACCGACAATGAAATCAAGAACTTCTGGAACTCTACCATCAAGAAACGGCTCAAAAACAGTAACAACAATAATACTAATAACACAACTTCAACATCATCACCAAATACAAGTGACTCTTTCGATCCGTTAGGGTACATGCAGCCCCCCATGCACGAACAGCAAGACGTCTTCTCCATATGCATGGACTCTAACAACACATCTTCATCACCCATGCAACAAGCCCTGCTCAACCATTTCAACCCCTTTCCTCTTCTTCATCATCACCACAGCACCACCTATGTCGCAGACACCGGTCTATACGATAACCTATCGGCTCCCTCCCAAGTTGCCTGCGGCGATTATAATGGTCTGGTTGGACCTTACAATGTGTTGGCTTTAGAGAGTGAGCTTTTTCTTCCTGCCTTGGAGAGCAGGGTGGCCATGGGGAGCGGTATGATTAGCAACGCCAACTCGTTGAAAGAGTGCGATATTGGTCATGATAACCATGAGTTGATGATCAACTGCTGGCAGAGCATGAAGGGGGATGAGGTTGTGGGAATTGGGAATCATTGGAGTGGAGAGAATTTGAGAATGGGAGAATTGGATTGGGAGGGTTTGTTGGCTAATGTCTCCTCTTTTCCTTATCTCGACTCCCGAATTGCATGACCATTTTGATCTTCTACCACCTCCTTTTTACCATTTGCTTTTGTCTCACACTTCAAATTCATCCTATTTTTTTCCCTTCATAGTTCTAGCAGGGAAGTAAAGAATAATGTTCTGGCGTTGAAGCACAATTTTAGAGGAGAGATTTTAAAGATACGGGGATTACTGAGAGGGTCAATCGTTGATGTTTTGCAGGAGAATCTAGACAAGCAGCCGTCAATCTTAATTTCTTGTGGAGAAATGTGAATATCAATACTTCATTGAGAAGAAACAGAAAGATATTTGGTGATCAAATGTATTTAGTTTAATTGTTCGTGTACAGAAAAGAGAAGAAAATAATATGTAAAGAGATGTATTTACGGGGGAGGTTTGGAGGATTCAGCTCCAAAATGAAGAAAACTGATGATTAAATTGGAGCCGAATCTTCGTGCAAGTGACAAATATGAAATAACTAAAAGAAAGTATGGTTGTAGCCAGGTGGACATGTACCTATATGTTGGTTTTCAATTTCTTTTGTATACATAAAAAAATGGAGCTTAAATTTCGTCTTTTTTCTATGGATAAATCGTCTCTAGAATGAGACAGGGTTACTATCCCATTCTTGTTATATTAAATTCAAATTTGAACAATGTGATGATGATATGGGATAAACCCATCTACACAGATGCAATAGTTCAATATAGCAATTATAATATAAAGTCGTAGTGGCAATAAGAGAATTGCACAATGACACTACTCAATATTACATTCGAACAAAAGCCCATGTGGCATTGACACTAGTGGAGGGTGGGGTGATTAAAGACGGTTATTACGGACCAGAGAAGTCACTTTGGAGGTGACTTCTTTGGCCTTGACTTTGATCGTCCACGATCAAAGATGGTTCCTAGAACCGCTTTTAAAAATGCCTTCCAAAGGCGGTTATTTTGTGTCTTTGACAAGGCGGGAAAACTGCCTTTAAACTTGTTTCCATTTCGAAATGAAGTGTACATTCTCGGTCGTTAGGTGTAGTTACGAACTCAGAACAAATACCAGTTCCAGCACCTAAACTTGAGGTCGGAGCCAATCTGTACGTTCCTAAATCGTGTGTGAAATCCCGACCCAACCTATTTTTTGGAGGAAGAATTCATTTCTCATGCATTATTAGTTCCGAGTGAGGAACCTTCTTGTCAATCTAGGTTTCAAGTGAAGAACTAATTGTCATTACTTTTGTTTATCAACGATCTTCTTGAGAATGGACTTCCGATTTTGGAAGTGTTGTCTGGAGCAATGGTAAAATATAAAGTTTCGAAAATTCATTCCTTGACATCTTCAATGTCGGCAGTTAAGGTTGATTTTTCCAATTGTTGTCGGAAGGTTGATGTGAGGTAGTGCTCATAAGCTCGGTGAGATTTTTCAAGGAACCGAATCTTAGCCTTCATGGCGCAAAATTCCTTGCGCATCCATTTGTAGCAATCCTTGAAGGCTTTGAAGTATGGTTTTTCAGTGCCTACAAAGTATAGTGAGAAAAATATGAATAATTTAAACAATAAAGAAAACACAAACAATGAAACGAACTAAATTGATGTAAACTAATTTTGACTTACCTTCCTCAATGCGTGGCCTCTTTCTCATCTAGGGCGCTTCAGTGGGTTTAACATACCACCTACGATCGATTAACACTCATCCCTTGTTCTCGAAGTAAGTCTTGTCGAAATATTTCGATCCCTTTTCCTCCCCTTGTAAACCAACCCCTCAACACTCTTCAAAATACGAGTGATTAGACTCCCATACGGTAGGCGAGTCAACACCTTCTTCGACGTTGCCAAATGCAACATATACCTAAATATAGCCGCTCCGGGATTATTTTTCTACCCTCAATTATCAAATAGAATAACATGTGGTTTGTGAAATTAGGCTCAGTGAAATATCCGCCCGAGGGGACCAAACTCCTATTAATGATCTTATACTTGATACAATTATCTATGCTCAAAAGGGTTAGGTCAAAGGTCTCGGGTTTTCCTAAATCTAATCTATCCCGGTGGAAGTACCTCTCTCTACACTCGACCAGGTCAATGTACATCTAGTGGCCACTTCTCCCGATGGTAGCAATCATCTAACGGACCATTGAGAACCTCGGGGAAACAAATTCCGGGTGTATGTATGGGTAGTCTAATAGCTTGTTAATAATCCATCCATTAATTGCGATCTCAATTCCAGAAACCTTTGTACTATAATCCCCATTCCCCAAATCACGCAAACTTGCATAAAATTGGCAAAGATAATCAAAATATTTTGTTTTCATCACATGAAAGCAAAATTTTGACATGTTGTTCACTAAAAGGTTTGAGGGGATCAGCCAAGCCTATAACTAAGTACTCATTGAAGTCGACAAGATATGTATCTAACAATTTTCCCTTCTCACGTAAAGACTCACACCTATTTTGGGAAAATTTAGAGACAAACATTGTGTCATCGAAACCGGCATTGTCTCCGGTCAAATGAGATCTCGTGTTTCCTTAGCTTGAACCTCCCCTAGACATGACAAAATGTAGGTTGGTTTAGCAAGAAGTGGGAATTGTTGGGTTTTTTGCGAGTTCGGAATTGGCTAGGGTTTGTGGAATTGGGGTTAATTGATGAAATTTGAATCGACCCTTGTTTTTTTTATATAGTACGGATTTTGGAAATATTTATTCTTGTCTATACAAGTATGGAGATGAATCATTTCAGAGTTCGGAAATAGTTTTTTTCAAATTTATTGGACTATTTGAATTTTCCAGAGGAGGCCCGGAAATGAGGTACGATCTCGGAAATGAAGTTTCCGAGTTCAGAATATGCCCTCTTATGTACATGTATAAATGAGACGAATTGTTTTCCGAGATTGGAAACATGTCTGGCCAATAAATACAAAGGCAAGAAACATTTTCGAGTACGGAAAAGAGTCTTCACTTTTTGCTTCCTTGTCAATTTTTGAAGTTAAATGCTACACATAAATCCATTACATGAACCTCCAAAATTTATGAAACCAAAACATGTTCAAATGTATCCAACACATGAATCCAAACATTCAAGCCACAAAATCCATACATTTTCAAACCAAATCCAAATTTCGAACAATCCAAAACAAGAATCCAAACATCATCTAATCAAATCCAAATTATGTATCTATATCCAAATTCTCAAATACAATCCAATTTCTAAATTTAAGCTGATATAACATAAAAAACCACAAATCACCCAAAAGTTTTTCAAAATATTCTACCCAACCATTTTATCAACAATAGAGTCCCCCCCCCCTAATTTTCTGCCCCGATGTTTTCTTCAACGGCTTGACCCCAATTTCCATCGACCCCACCACCATCACCATAACCATCATCTTCATCTTCAATCTCCGAGAATATTGGCTCAAAATTAGGCGGCTCGTCATCATTGCTCAATTGTTTACCTAATGTTGTGTCTTGGAGGTATGATCAACACCTCAAACCCACAATTTTGAGCTTCCACACTCTAACCAAAATACTCCTTTTCCAACCCCATCTTGGATTGATGATGAACCTATATGCTATACTTATAGAACTAGGGTTTGGTGTGGTTGAAAGTTGAAGATTGGAGAGGATGAAGGGTGCATGTGGATTTGTGAAGGAGGGTTTTGGTGTTTTTTTGATGAAAAATTGGGAGGAACTCGCGCCTCTTTTGTCAATAATTATTCCCCTTTGAAAATGCCTTTAATGCTTTTAGTAGGGTTCCCATCTGAAGTAAGTTATGTATGAGGAACTTGTCATGCCATCATATTTAAAATGAGGGAGTAAGTTAATCATGCGGAACTTGTTCGTCTGAACTGTTTTAAAGCTCTGACCATGTTCCAATTTCAAAACTTGCATATATATATATATATATATATATATATATATAATGGGAATAAATCTTAACCATTTCAAATTGAAAGACAAAAGCTTAGAACCCTAACCCCTCTTTCAATAATGGGAAGAAATCTTAACCATTTCAAATTGAAAGACCAAAGCTTAGAACCCTAACCCCTCTTTCAAATCAGATTTCCTAAGAGCCATATCATCCAATTCCACGATATCGAGAAGCCGAGGTGGTAAGAGGATGAGCAATCACTGAATTGCATCGACAAGGAGCCACGTTCAATACCGAGGCAGAGCAGAGGTATGTGGAGTTTTTTAGAGTGCATATGTGTTCAAATCCTAAGGTTGTTCATGGTGATATATTCGAGGAATTATCATTAGGCTACCTAGTTCGTTATTTCCACACCCAACATATGGAAAAATTATTGACATTTGAGGATAGGGTTCATATCGTTGAGGTGATTCAGTTTTATGTAAATTTGGGAAATATTTTAACAATAAGGATTTAACCTGGGTCAATGGTATTAATGTGATGGTCACAAAATGTACCATAAATTATGTTTTAGATTGCCCATACATAAACCCTAGTAAACTGCATCCTGATACACCCGATGGCCCGTTGGCCCATTTGAGATTTTTCATCAACAAAGTTAGCCGGAGGTTACAGAGGCCACACCATTGGACCCTGTAGTAATAGCCCATAAGTACTTCCATAGGGTTGAGAGAGGGACGGGTAGGGTGGACACTTATGATGTGGGGAAATTGACGGTTGAGCAATGAATAGTTTACGAGTGGATTTGTATGAATTTTTTTGCCATCTAGTGGACACACCTGTGAACAAACAATAGGAAACTTGATATTGTTTTATTACATCATAGAGGGGATCCCCATTAGCCTGAGATACACAATAATAAACTACATGTTAAAGCCGCAGCTGGGAAGAAGAAAGATCTCCCATACGGGAGACTTATAACCACATTGCTTCAGAAGTACGAAGTGACACTACTAGATCGATCATTGCGTAACGAATAATATGATGAGAGTTAGTTCCCTCAAAAGAAGCTTGAATTGGGGAATGACAACAAGTGGTGTCAAAAGGTGATCACGTGTCCTAAGGCGACGACAACTGCGGCGAAGAGGGCAAGGGATGCTAAAATGTAGATGGTTGGGTCGTCATGGTCACGTTAGTTCTTCTTTATTTTGTAAAAAATTATATGCTATGAATTCAATTTAAAAATTATTGATGCAAATTATATGAACTTTGTAGGCGGTGGACGTGATTGGAAGAGTGTAGTTAATTTAAAAATTATTTTGGATGTAATCCGCTAACCTAGGGAAACCTAAGAGCTTTGACATAAAGACCCTCCCCATATACCTACGCATCGTATACAAAATGATCACATCACTGAGCCTACTACTGCGACCCTGATGCTATTTTACGACATAATGGATGGTGAAGGATGAATACAGGATATGCGATATTTATCCATATGTTGTACATCAAGATGTCTAAGAGGGTGATAAAAATTTTCCCGTATAGCAACTTAATCACCCTGATATTGAGGGGCGTAAAAGGATTTGCATTTCATGGAGAGGGAAAACCATTCAAGTGGTTAGACATGGCTTACTCTACCAAGAAGAAGTGGGTGTTCGCTGACCACAAGTTGGCTCATAGAATGGGTGATGCAAGTGAGGCAAACAAGAGGTCTAGAATCGAAGAAGGTTTGTATATGTTTTTTCGGTTTTTATTTTGTTTATTTCATAATAAACTGAATGAGTACTAATGTTTAAATTTTGTGTAATGTAGAAGTGGTTGTGGAGGAATCGTATTCTAGTTTCGTGAAGGGTTTTAGAACTTGTTGCAGATGGGTCCACGGGGAAATTGCATGCCTAAGGAAGCGCATTTGGAAGTTAGACCATAGTCAACACGTATATGAGCGACAATCTGGGCTTAAACATTCTAATTCTATGTAAACTATGGGTTTTCAAGTTAATCATGTTTTAGTTCCAAACATTATAAGACTAATGTCGACCATTTTATATTTCTTTTGGTATTGTGTGACATGATTTCTAGAACAAAATTCTATTATTATGAGATATTAAATTTGATATTATGCTCTACTTCTATCTAGTTTGCAATAATTAAGTTACTAGCCAAATATATGAAATGCATAACATTGGATTGAAACCAAATGTATTTCAACGTTATGAAAATACCATCCCAGCCGAAGCAGTTCCGAGTTTGGAAGGTATTCTGGACTACAAACATTATAGAAATTACCAAAATTTACCATGAGAAATTACTCCGGGAACAATGTCCAACTACGCCTTTTTTTCCTTCAACTATTTTTTGCGCTTTTGCCTTTTCTTTGTGACCTTCCCTTGACCATCGATTCGGATTCCTTCATTGTGGTAGGTTTGACTTAGATCTCCACACCCTCGAATCATCTACCTCAAGCAAAATGTCAATTTCTTCCAAACTAGTTTGAGTATGATGACCAAAACTAATGAATTCTTTGCATTCATACTCCTTAATGAAAGCTCTCCTTCCTTCGACGACAATCTCCCACCGAGGGTATATTGGATCTTTGATGTACAACACTTGGTGAGCTTGTGCGGCTAAAATGAAGGGATCATCCTTCCAACCGACTAGGCTACGATCTACAAGTGTGAAACTCAAATCCTCATTCCTGAGACTGTTGTTCACATATACCCATTGAAATTTAAAAATTGGGACTTTCATAGTCACATAATGAAGTTCCCAAACTTCAATAATGGTTTTGAAATAGCTACTTTAGGCATACATGGGATTGTCGTCACTACCAGTCGCAACATGTAAAGCCTCAGACATGAGAGCTACACCACTGTTTTGTAACAAACTCTTTTCATACTTAGATTTTGTCCCAAATGTAAATTCATTTTTTTCATAAATTTCCGTGTGAAAAAATTGTCCCAATGGTCTGCGCACCAACCATTTAATAGTGGATGGATGATTACCCCTCTCCACATGGTCCCATAACCATGAAACGAAAGTCGAGGTGTGTTGTTGAAAAACATGGGCTTTGTTGAATTTGGGATGCATGACCCTAATAGCCTCCATATGGATCTCGATGTATGGGATGACATCCTCGTGGTTGCAAAGAACATGAAGGTGAGCTGCACACAAATCATCAAAACTGGTGTTCAACAGCTTTCCCTGCCTAACACCATGTCCGCCCAACCTCCTTTCATGTCTCGATTTTGGAATGCCCACAGAATCTACGTCCTTCATATAATATGTGCAAAATTCAATAACTTCCCTCGCAACGTTACGCTGCACAATACTTGCCTTGGGCCTGTTGATGTGACGTCAAATGCATGTATTTTCCTAATCATTTAACATCTCTTTTGTTATCTTTTTGTTGGAATATTGCTAGATTTAGGTAGGTTTACATCATAAGGGGTTTGGATAACCGTTTTTAGTTTTCATATCTAAATCCTTCATTTTGTAACCTAGGTTGAGTCTAATGGATTTTTGGTCCTTACGAGCATCTAGATTCCTTTCTGTGAGGTTAATTTGTAGATTGCTTGTAAGCACTTTGGAGTATTTTATTGAAGGCCATTCGCAAGGATGGTAGAATATTGAGGGCCACAGGTCAAAATATGGTAGAAGATAAAAAGGTCGGAGAAGGAAGACAAAGAAGTGGATGAATTGTGATCCAGAAGTTTTAACCGATTTCTGGGAACAATCCAAGAAGAACCAACCTCTAAGGGTGGTACCATTGGATTATTCCTCTCGAGCACTATAAAATTGACTACAAGAACTCTCAAAACGGATCAACGGCTCACCCGTAGTAATGGAATTTAAAGACGCGAAGACCGGCCGGCCGACCAGCCGGGTGAAAAAGACCGGGCGCGCTACCCGGGCGCTCAACCTCACGCCCGTTGTGCCCCAAACACTGGGGAAAACTAGACCTAGAACGAAAACCGCGCGCCCGGCTCCTGCTTCTGTGCGCCTGCGTGCTGAATCCCGCGTGCCCGTGAGCCCCAATGCCTGCGTCCCAGCGCCCTACGCGCCCGCCCGGTTGCTACAACCTCCGCGTGCCCCGAGAGCCCGACCCACTTTTTGAATAGTCTTCTCACCACTATTTGTACTATAAATACCCCTTATCTTATTATCATTCTAACCTTTCTCTTGGCCGAAAAGCATCTTCCAAAAACCCTAGTCTTCATTTCTCTTCATCTTTTCTCTCTTTGTTTATGTATGAACTTGTCTATGAATGTTAGTTTGATTTGTGTTAGCTAAACTTATCACTTGAGAGCAATTTTTGAACCTTCCAAACCCATGTAGTAAGACTCTATTTTTACTCTTTCATGAGCATTGGTTATGAAGAATTTATTTTGCCATTAATGTTGTTGTTTACTTCATTTATGTTATGGGTTGTTTGAGAATATGAGATTTTTGTATGATTAAGTGCTAGAAGTGCTAGGAAAGTGTACAATTTCTTCTCACCTTTGGCATGAAAATCCAAGAACAT
>JAULKM010000008.1:13093033-13107041 GCA_032355605.1 Rubia tinctorum
TGGTACGAGTCTCGACCATAAACCAAGAACTAGAGCAATACAACCTTATCCCAAGAACCAATCACAAAAGCAAGCAATTGCCAGCAACAAACAAGTAAAAACACAAAACAAATAAAGAGCTAAGCTAACAATTTAAATAAAATACTCCTTTTTCCCGGAAGCGGCTCCAAAATTTGGGAGGTCGCCTCGTGCCTCTCAAATATAGTATTTATAGGCCCTAATTTCGGCTAACTACTAGAAAGTAGATAGTAGCAAGTCAGGGCCGTCTACGAGGAAAAGGGGGTTTTATCGAGTGTTAAGCGTAATTAAAAGGACACAAAGATGTTACTCTAAGTGTGTGGTAACAAACTTGGGGGTTTTTGGTTTTAGAAAATACTACAATTACTTTAAATAACTAAATTAACCAACAATTAGAGAAAACGATGTAACTACGATCACACTAGCACGAAAGATGTAATTAAGATGATAACGATTCTTGGGCGCAATTGGTACATTTCTAGTCATCCTTTGATCATCGAATAATTATCCTATTTTTATGATTAATCACATATTGTGGAGAACTTATCCACACCTTTTGGGTGAAGATATTTTTTGCATCTCCTACGTCATAGTTAGAGTGGGCGATCAGCGCCACACAATAACTCTTGCTCTTGGGTCACCCTAGACGATCAGCGTCATAGAATTCCCCAAGATTAGAAATACACATGGAAAACCAATACAACTAACACAATACCCTACAAGCGAGAAATATCAGGATAGCACAAGCATATTTACTAACAACGACTACGAGGATCGGCCTTCATGCTAATCGTTATTAGTGAGCCACATTGATAATTAGTCAAATCCATCTTAAATCTAAGAAATTTCATCAATAAATAATCATAATTAGTTTTCACACCCAATTATAACTTAACATCAACTAACGATAATCACATCGACAAAAGGCAAAGTCTTTCGGGTTTGACCAAAAACCTAGCAAATAATTAACCCACAATCATCAACTAGTTGATCATCCTAGTCTAAATCATGCATTAAATACACAAGAAAGCACAAAATATACTTGATAATCAAAGCATAAAATAGGATAAATTAAATCTCACAATTTCATACTAAAAATGCTTACCAAATTGCTCCCAAGAGTATATTTAGCCTAGATTAGCTAAACTCATAACAAAAGAACAAAAATCCATGGTAAACATTGGAGAAATGGTGAAGAAATAAATGTTATCCAGGGTTTTTAGGAGAAAAATTCGGATAGGATAAAAGTTATGGATGAGAGAGGCTAAAAATGAAAGAAAGGGGTTTCAGCCCAGCAGCCGCTACGGACCGTAGGACATCTATGTGGCCCGCAATGATTCCTTTGACCCATAGTAATAGCCTCGTTGATTGGGATCCAAGCCGCAACATTTTCTTACGGCCCACAATGAAGAAGCTGTCATTTTCATCTTTTGCTAATTAAAATTGGTCTTCTTCTTCCAATCTTGTAGTTTATTCATTTTTTTCTTCAACATTTGATCTCTTCCAAACCCAATCACTTCACAAATATCTAAAACACTTCATAAATTTAAGAATTATTATATAAACCATATGAATTCACCCTAGCCCCTTAATTGATAAAATGTCAATTTCTTTTCCATTAAGCCCCTAATCTATTACAAAATTAAACTTTGAATGTGTTAAAAATGGGATATAAATTGAGCACATCATTGTTCTCTTGGAAAGCAAATCATAAGGCCTTCACTGGGAAAGATTGAAACAAAATCACCTGCATTTCTTGAACTTATTCAAGGTGATATATGTGGACCAATCCTATCATATGTACCTAACATGGGGACCATTTCGATACTTCATGGTATTGATAGATGCCTCTAGAAAATGGTCACAAGTATGCCTGTTATCAACTCAAAATATGGCATTTGCTAAATTACTCGCTGACATAATCAAATTGCAAGCTCATTTTCCTGATCATACGATCAAGAAAATCAGACTTGATAATGTCGGTGAATTCATATCCCGGACATTCGATGATTATCGTATGTCAGTTGGGACTGTTGTTAAGCATCCCGTTGCTCATGTACGCAATGTACACACACAAAATGGACTGGCCAAATCACTGATTAAACGTCTCCAACTCATTGTTAGACCATTTATAATGAGAACAATGCTCCTTACTTTAGTTAATGGAATTCATAGCCACTGATTGCCATTTTGATGAAGAAAATTTTCCAGCATTAGGGGGAGAAAGAAAATAGCAAAAAAGGGAAATTACCTGTTTGTACCAACATTATTACATCTTGATCCTCATACAAAAGAGTGATAGAAAAGTCCAAAGATTTTACATTTGCAAGATATAGAAAATCAACTTCCTGGTGCATTTACAGACACAAAGAGAGTGACTAATTCTCACATACCAGCTGGGAATGATCTTGCTCAAATTGAAGTCCCAAAAGGGCAAATTGAAAACAAAGCCACTCATAAAATCACAACACGCCTGAAGCACGTGGAAAACCACTCAGTTCCAAAGATAAAAATCCTCAAAAAAGAAATGGATTTGAGAAACAAGGTAACCTCAAAATTGAGGAACATATTATTATAGAAATTTAAAATGAGGAAAATTGAGAAATTGGAAGAAATTATGAAATGTAGAATCAAAATGAGAAAATCGATGATGCATTATCTTACAGTTTGGCATGCAATGTTATGGACGAAAATAATGGAGATCCTTAACCACGGTCTGTTATCAAGTGTAAAAATAGACAAGATTGGACTGAATGGAAAAAAAGGCTATTGAAGCTAAATTAGACACGCTTAATAAGTGCAAAGTCTTTGGGCCTATAGTACTCATGCCTGAAGATGTGAGACGTCTCACTGTTGGATACAAATGGGTATTTATGCAAAAAAAGAAATTAAAAAATAACAAAACCGTGAGATACAAGGCACGACTTGTTGCACAATGTTTTTTTCAAAGGCCCAAAATTGTCACATGGAACGTTATGGGTGGATGTAATCTGTGGAATTAGGGTTCCAACGAATGGCATGAAAATTGAATGTGTTCCCCCTAAGGTGATTGATGGGGATATCGATGTAGAAATTGAGGTTGAATATGTGAAAACCGAGTTGAAATTCTGGGGAAATGTGCTTATAATATATGTGTTGGATGGGGATATGTCTATGAATGTGGTGAAATGCTTTATCATTTAGTTTTGGTCATTTGTATCTCTACCTGAACTATTTTAAAATGATGATGGCTATTTCATCATGAAATTCAAAAGTAGAGAGGAGAGGGATGAAGTGTTGAGAAGGGGACCATATACCATCTATAACAGGGCTATATTTCTTCATTAGTGGAAACATAATTTTTCTCTGAAGGAAGACACACTGAGAACGGTACCAATTTGGGTAAAGTTTCCTACATTGCCTCTTCATTTATGGGGAGTTAAAATCTTAGCGAAGATTGAGAGTTCTCATGGGAAACCGTTGGTTACAGATGAATGAGTGTGCAAAAAATAAACTGAGAGTGTCGTATGCTAGGCTTTTTGTTGAAATTAATATCTCACGGGAAATTCCTGAGAGTATTAATATAAAAGATATACATGGCTATATTTCTTCATGAGTGGAAACATAATTGTTCTCTGAAGGAAGACATGGTGACAACGGTACCAATTTGGGTAAAGTTTCCTAAATTGCCTCTTCATTTATGGGGAGTCAAAAGCTTAGGGAATATTAGAAGCGCTCTTGAAAAACTGTTGGTTACAGATGAGTGTACGGAAAATAAACTGAGAGTGTCGTATGCTAGGCTTTTCGTTGAAATTGATATCTCACAGGAAATTCCTGAGAGTATTAATATAAAAAATATACGGGGAGACGGAAGCAAAAATAAGGTGGAACTGGAACGGAGGCCTTTGTTTTGCCCTAAATGTCAAGTTGGGGAACATAAATGTAAGGAAATGGAGACGAAAAATGTTCAAGTTTGGCAGGTAAAACAGACACAGAGAGATGGGAAAAAGGAAGATTAAGTGGTTGTACAAAATGATGAAGTGCAAAAAACACAGTAGAGGGGTACTGATACGAAGCAAAAGGGAATGAATGGAAGATGGTGAAGATTAAGAGTAAGGGGAAAATGGTGGATAAAGGTGACAAGTGTATGGAATTGGAGGAAATGCAGGCTGGAATAAGTGGTAGATCTTTTTGTGAGAACCTGGTAATTTGGAAGGATAAATCAGGTTCTTATGGATAAATTACATGATTGTCACATGGAACATGATGGGACTGAATAAAATAGCCAATAACAATGAAATTGGGTCCCATCTCAACAAAATGAACTTATCTATGGTTGTTCAAATAGAAACTTGAGTAAAAAGAGAAGGCAGAGTCAGTAAGGAAGAAACTGGGGACAAAATGGTTGTATGTTGATAACTATAGTGCTCACCCAAATGGGAAGATCAGGGTTCTTTGGGATAGCAAGTTAGTTAATCAGAAACTTCAGTGCTATAGTGACCAGATGATTCATGTTGGAGCATATGGGAAGGATGATAAACTATTATACTAGTCACAAAAATTTATGCTTTGAACCTAGTAAAATATAGAAAATTGTTGTGGAAAAAGATTGAAAAGCTACAAGTTAAAATTGTGAGGGGCACCATGGTTAGTTATGGGGGATTTCAAAAATGTTCTATCAATACATGATCGAATTGGAGGGAATAAAGTGCAGGGATCTGAGTATTGGGACTTAGAAGATATGATGAGTAGGATATAGCTGTTTGAATGTAATAGTGATAGTGTGCTATTAATACTAGGCCCGAGTGCCTTATCTGGCTGGCCCAGGCTCAACAAATTACCCCCAAGTTATATCCTTTGGGTAATAACTATTGGGCCGGCCCAAGGGAAAACCCTAGTACTTGCTCTACAAGAAAACAAAATAGTTACCCTATCTACCGACCAATATAAAGCAATCAGGTAACACTGTAAACTTAACTATTCATTCCTAATTGGAGGATATCATTTGACTTTATCATCAGAGCATTCCCCCCCCCCCCAACTCCGAGGCTTTTGTCTTGTAGATTTTGACCAACAAAGTGAAGGACTTATTAGTGGTGGTTTGGTGGCGCATCAAGTTGGCACGCACGGTGGGACCATTTAGTCAGATTCGTGAGCTTTGTTGTTCAAGTCCGATTGTACCGCAAACACGTTGCGTAGAAGTTAACGAGTAAAAGGAAGGATCTTAGAAGTTAACGAGTAAAAGGAAGGATCTTAGACGTTGGTGAAGAAATACAATCCTCTTATCGGGAAAGAAAATAGCGGAAAAGAAAGAAGATGCAATATGACCCCCAGCCCTTCCAAGTGCTGGGAGCAGACCCCCTGTGATAGCCACAGATCAGATCCCGACGATGGTGATACCATATAGGTCTCGGATTGAGCCTACTATACCATGCAGACGAATAGAGGTTAGTGTTGAACCCTGCTTAGGAGGTATTGGAGCTCCTACCTCACAAAGTCAGTATACAAGCAAAAGGAGGACTAGCCGCAGTTCATAGAAGCTTCGGCGAATTTGCAAACAGAAGCTGCCATTGGAGTCGCTCGAACAATCTAAGGCACGGATAGTGTGCCTCCCTTGTCCCAGCAATATCTAACGCAACTGGCTCAAACCCTTAGATGTACTGGCTATCATGTGGATCCTATAATTATTTTAAAAATAATTATCCAACAGTAAGTGCCAACCCCACTCTCAATGCGTTAATTAGTGCAGCCAAGGTTCCAGCTACAGGTTAGCCCGAGAGCGTCCTACCCAGTGAACGCAGGGATAGGGGCCAAATATCGCCCACAACCTACATTTCTGAATTTGGGTCCAGCGTTGGCTTATTCTGTGCTACTTTGGGTCTTCTAATGCCAAACCGAGAGATTTCCCACTCGATGGCCCAGCCGACAGGGCACTACCCAGGCTATGAGAACCAAATTTATTATCGGTCTCGATGGGAGGTCCCTTTATATGACCCTTATCACCAAGGGAAGCATCAGCTGCATTATAGCTCTACAGTGGAAAAACTGTGGCCCAGGTACATGGCTTCGAACCACATGTACCATATCATTACCATGGATACCTCCCTCTTATCAAGCCAATACATAGATCCATACATGGAAGGCGATTTGAATGACACAGTCGCTAGGGAGTTGGATTGATTGATTGATCCCTCGGGTCAAGTCGCAGCCTCCCATTTTAGCTTGTCAATCATGGCGACTCAATGATCAACCGATGTGAAGTCACCTGAAGGGCTTCCCACTTACAACGGAGACACGGATCCTTATGAGTTCATACATACCTTCTTCAGTCTGATGAATTCGAGAGACTTAAACAAACAACTAATATGTAAGCTAGTATGGAGTTACCTCCGAGGAAAAGCCTAAAAATTATTCTACAATCTAAAAAAGGGATAATTGCATTCCTATAGAAATTTTGGAAGGGCCTTCCTGAGCCAGTTCTTCCAAAAGAAGCAGTTCAATAAAACCTTGATCGAACTCTACCAAAGCAAGCAAAGGTCGGGTGAATCAATAAAAGCGTCGATACGTAGATGAAAGTCTTAGTGTAATAACCTACACGAAGGATGGTGTGATCTTAGGCTATATGAATGGGATGTCCAACCTCGATCTGTACAAGAAGTTGGTCTTGAAGATACTGAATACCTTGTAACAGTTACAAGAAATTGTCTAACAATAATCGAAGATCGAGCATTGTCACCAAGAGGAACGGGAACCTGAAAGGAGTTCAAAACCCACGGAGCAAAGGTTAAACAATAAGGGGCTTCGAGCTAAGCATTCGAAAGTTATATACCCTTAACCAAGTCTCGGACTGAATTACATTCTATTCACAAAGGGCTGTTTAGGGCACCCATTCCCATCCAGGACTCACCTTTGAAGAGGTCCTCGGCCACATTTTGTAATGACCACAGGGATCACAACTATGGCACAGATGATTTTTAGCACCTGAAAAATGAAATCAAAAGGTGTGCGAAAGAAGGCATACTTTCTGAACGTGTGGAAAGGCCAAAGGGAGATGGACCCTCGAAGAGCAAAGGAGGATGTCGCAAATGGAAAATACAAAAGGGGATCCGATCGAGGTGGTCGAGATCAAGGACATAACAGGGAATAGACTCAAACTCAACCAAGAGATAATGATAGGCCTGAACCAAAGTCTCGAGCAAATGGAACTTGAGGAGAGACCAATAGAGTAATTAACTTCATCAATAAGGTGTTGAATTAAGAATCCTCAAACACTATTATCAAGGCCCAATCCTGATATATTCCCCTTGGAGAACCTCGCTAAAAAAGGTTTTAACCTAGTAAATCCATAACCTTCTCAGAGACGGACCTGATACC
This sequence comes from Rubia tinctorum, assembly GCA_032355605.1. Lineage (NCBI taxonomy): Eukaryota > Viridiplantae > Streptophyta > Magnoliopsida > Gentianales > Rubiaceae > Rubia > Rubia tinctorum. The sequence continues at coordinate 13,100,405 of JAULKM010000008.1, forward strand.
TAGTCAAACCCCCCATGCAGATGTGATGGTGATCCATGCAACAATTATGGATTCCTATGTCTAAAGGGTTTTCATATATGACGACATTGGGATGGAAGTAATGTTCGCTAACTACTTCGACCAGTTGGGCTTGGGGCGTGACAGTTTAAAGAGAACCACATGGCCATTTTTTGGCTTTTCTAGGAAGACAGTGCTTCCCTTGGGGGTAATAACTTTTCCATTCTAAGTTGTTCATGGAGAGAAAGAGGTAACGGTCTACTGTAGCTTCCTCATTATCAATGCCATATCCCCCTACAATGTGATCTTGAGAAGGCCTTGGATGTGTCAGGTGCGATCCATTTGGTCCCCCTATTACTTGAAGCTGAAATTCACTACCAGGAAGGGAATAGAGATAGTCAAGGGGGATCAGTCAATATTTCAAAAATGCTTGGAAATATCCCTGAATGAAGGAAAGAAAAGGGATAGCGTTGCTTTGGTTCATGGGAAACCTGAACCCACATACACCGAGCCACTCCCCGTCCGTTCATCGGGGACGGTGCCCATGGGAAAGAGGATACCACCAATAACAAAAGAAAAGCTTAAGGACTTTCTCGAAAACTATGGAGATGTGTTTTCATGAAGCAAGCCCGATCTATCATGAGTGCTCCGACAGTTGATGGTTCACAAGCTGAATGTTTACCATTCTCAAAAGCCTGTCAAGTGGAATCGAAGGTTGTTTTCCCCTGAGAGGGTCGATGTCATAAAAGAGGAAGTCCAGAAACTTCTTTGAGCCGAGGTTATTAAAGAAATATTTTACCCAGAGTGGTTGGCGAATCCCGTTATGGTCCTCAAGCATGATGGCACTTGGCGAATGTGTATCGATTTCACAGATCTTAACAAATGTTTCCCCAATGATAGTTTACCGTTTTCCCTTTATTGATATGCTTGTCAAATCAATATCAGGGTACAAGGTACTCGCTTTCTTCAATGCCCATAAAGGGTACCACCAGATACTCATGGCAGAGGAGGACAAGCAAAAGACGTCGTTCATCATAAATGTGGGGATGTTTTGTTATAAGAAAATACCATTCTGCTTGAAGAATCAGGGGAAACTTACCAAAGGTTGGCATGATAAGCTCTTCAAAAACCATATTGGCAAGAATATGGAAATATACGTAGATGACATGGTGGTAAAATAAAAAAGCTACGGAAAAATAATGTAGTGCCTCGAAGAGATTTTTCAGAGGCTTCGAGACTCGAACCTATAGCTAAACCCACCCAAGTGCGTGATCAGAGAACGACCCAAATTTTTTATAGGATTCATGATCTCAGAAAGGGAAATCTATGTTAACCTTGAGAAGGTCGAATCCTTAATGAACATGATGTCTTCTCAAACATTTAAGTACGTTCAAATGCTCACCGGATCGCTGGCTGCACTCAGCCGTTTCCTATCTAAAGTTGCTGAGAAACACCAATCATTCTTTGATGTGCTTCAAAAAACCAAGAAATTCAAATGGACGGAGGAGTGCGAGCAATATTTCCAGGACTTAAAGGAACGATTGCAGAGTTTACCCACCCTGATGAAGCCAGAAAAAAGAGGGGGAGATTTTTACCTTTACATCTCGGGCTCCCCCTTAGCAATAAGTGCAGTCTTGGTAACAGAGAAAGAAAGGGTGCATCACCCTATCTACTTCGTAAGTAGGGCATTGCATGGGCCAGAAACTCGGTATATCGCCCTTGAAAAGTTAATAGTGGATCTATTCTATGCAGAAAGATAACTCTGACGATACTTTCATAGTCATAAATCATCCTGCTTACCAGTCATCTGAGTAGACAAGTGCTCTTCAAGACCGAGCCTTTGGGAAGAATGATGAAATGGATGATCGAATTGTGTGAGCATGACATCTAGTTTCGCCCAAGAACAGTTATTAAAGGCCAAGACTTAGCAGATTTCATTTTGGAAACAATAGAGTTAGTCGAAGTTGATGAGAAAAGAAATTTTGAAGGAACATGGAAACACTATGTCGACGAATCATCACACTCGGGGGGAAGTGGAGCTGGCATACTGCTCACAAGCCCTAAGGGAAAAGACTATCCATATGCACTACACTTTGACTTCAATGCCACAAACAATGAGGTTGAGTACGAAGCACTGATCACAGGGTTTCGACTAGCAAAATAACTGAATGTCCGAAGCCTGGAAGTTTTCAGTGATTCCTAGATTGCGGTCCAGCAAGTTAAGGGGGAATACAAAGCTGGGGGAGGAGCTTGCAATGCTATTTGGAGGTAGTAAAGCCCCTCCTCAAAAATTTCCATCACTACACCTTAACACAAGTCCTTCAGCAAAAATAACCACAAGGCTGATGTCTTGAATAAACTGGCCTCATCGGACCTGGACCTGCGACCTCAAAGGCACTTGATGATGGAAGTGCTTGCAACACATCGTGACAGCATTACATGTGCAGATATGGGATTCGACCCAGAGCACTTGATAGGTCATTGTGACCTTTTGGGCATACGCAAGGAATTCGATTCTTTTGCGTTTATGCACATGTGAGATTCAACCCAAAACACTTAGCAGGCCATCGTGACCTTTCAATTATTCAAAATGAATTCGATCCCTTTGTGCTCATGCATATGTGGGATTCAACCCAAAACACTTGGCAGGCCATCGTGACCTTTCAAGTATTTGGAAGGAATTCTATCTATTTGTGCCGATGCATATGTGGGATTCAACCCAACACACTTGGTACACATTATTTATTTTTGAAGGGAGAAGAGAGGGGGGCGCTTCGGCCTCCTCTACCCGTTGTGTGTTTCGGTGAGTAAGGTAAACTGGAATAGTTTAGAAAACAACTCTTCAATAAATTGATAACAAGGGTTGGAAAATCTCTTTGACTTACAACAAGTATCCCAGTTGAAGATATTCCCTGTCCTATAGCTATTTTTTGGGTAAGCTACTCCCAAGCCTAACCAAGTCTACTAAGATTTCGAAGAATAATACCTCCTAAGTTTCGAGACATTCCATCTTTGGGGAATCGGCTCTCCTAGAAGTGTCTCCAGCATATAACTACCTCCGGGGTGTGCTTCGACTACTTTGTAGGGTCCTTCCCAGTTCGCAGCCATTTTTCCTTCGGGCTCCTTTCGGCTATGTTCATTCCTCCTCATTATGAGGTCTCCCAGGGAGAATTGGATCTTTTGGACCCTTCAGTCAATCTTTCCTTCACCTTTGCTTCGTAAAGGGACACCCTATCCCTCTTCTCTTTGAGGCGATCAAGGTCATGTCGACGCTGCTCATTGTTAACATCTTTGTTTTCATTGCTGATGGTAAACCTTCTGAAGGTGGGTAGCCCAATCTCAGATGGGATTACCACCTCCGAGCCATGGACTAGGGTATACAGAGTTTCACCTGTGGCAGAATATTCCATCGTTCAATACAACTAGAGCATGCTAGGAAGTTTTTTGATCCAATTTCCACCTACTTCTTCAAGCCTCGCTCTGATGCCATTAACAATGGTCCAATTCATAACCTCCACTTACCCATTAGCTTAGGGATGGTATACGCTAGTGACTTTCTGGCTAATCTTGTACTCTTTGCACCAACTTTTGAACGAATCACTGACGAACTGGGAACCATTGTCGATTATAATGGTTCGAGGGATCCCAAAATGGCAGATGATGTTCTTCCAACAGAAGCCAGTCACCTCTTTCCCTTTTATGCAGGTTAAGGCTTTGACATCGACCCACTTTGTAAAGTAATCCATGGCTACAATTAGGTATCATAAGTGTCCTAAAGCTTCCGGGAAGGGGCCTACCATATCAATCCCCCATTTATCGAATGGCCAGTTGCTTTTTATGTTCATCATTTCTTATTGGGGAACATAAGTAACTGGCGCATGCCTCTAACAATGATGGCAAACTTGAATATTCTTGTTGACATCGTCAAACATTTTAGGCCAGTAGTATCATGCTAGAAGGAGTTTCTTGGCTATCGATCGAGCCACCTGGTGGCTTCCGCATGGTCTTTTGTGAGTCTCGCGGATCATGTAGTCATTTTTGTGGGGGGTAACGCATCAAAGAAACCGCTGCAGATAGCCCCTTGATAGAGCACATATTGTGGATCACAAACTTATGAGCTTTTAGTATGACTTTTCCTTGCTTCGATGGCACCTTCCAGGAGGGTACCATCTCAAAGGTAACTCATAATTGGCATTATCCATGAGTTTTTCTCCTTCACCATCATCACTTTCATTTATTCTTTGAAACTATTATTGCTGAGTATTTCCATCATCAAGTGCATATGAGACTGCAGGTCCAAGTCCGATGAGGCCAGTTTACTCAAGGCATCGGCCTTGTGGTTCTTTTCTCGAGGGACTTGTGTTAAGATGTAGTGATAGAAATGTTCGAGGAGGATCTTCACTACCTCCAAGTAGCATTGAAAGCTCCTACCCCTAGCCTTATATTACCCCTTGACTTGTTGGACCATAATCAGGGAATCGCTGAAAACTTTCGGGCTTCGAAAGTTCAGATATTTTTCTAGTCGAAACCCTGTAATCAGTGCTTCGTACACGACCTCATTGTTTTTAGCCTTAAATTCAAAGTGTAGTGCATAGGGATAGACTTTTCCCTCAGGGCTTGTAAGCAGTATGCCAGCTTCGATTCTCCGCAGTGTGATGACCCATCAACATAGAGTTTCCATGTTCCTTTGAACTCTCTTTTCTCACAACTTAGATTAACTTTGTGGTTTTGACAATGAAATCTGCGAAGGCTTGGATTTTAATAGATGTTCTTGGGCGGAACAAGATGTCATGTTCACCCAGTTTAATAGCCCATTTCATCATTCTGCATGAAACCTTGGGCTTGAGGAGCACTTTTTCAACCTGATGGCAGGTAAGGAGGATGATTTTATGACTACGAAATTATGGTCGGAGTCATCTTGATGCATGGACTAGAGCCAGTATTAACTTTTCGAGGGTGGTATACCAAGTGTCTGGCCTATGTAAGGCCCCGCTTACGAAGTAGATAGGGTGCTACGCCCTTTCACTCATTTACCAAGATTACACTTATTGCTAAGGGGTAGGCTGAGATGTATAGGTACAAATCTTCCCCCATTTTCGGCTTTATCAGGGTGGGTGAACTGCGTATGTGTTCCTTTAAGGCCCTGTCCAGTTCAGCTGAATTGGAGTTGAGTTGAATTTATTGGAGTTGAGAAAAGTTTAGAAGAGCTGAGAAGAGGTGAGTTGAGTTGATTGGAGCTGAGAAGAGTTGAGAAGAGCTGAATTGAACTTAACTGAGCCAAACTGAACTGAAATGAATCAAATTAACTGAATCAAACTATACTGAAATGAAAAAATTGAACCAAACCAAATCAAACTAAACTGAACTGCATCAAATTGAACTAAATTGAATAAAAATGAACCAAACTGCATCAAAATGAACCCAACTGAATAAAGTTGAAGTGAAATGAATCACACTAACTAAACTGTACTGAAGCAAACTGAAGTGGATTTAATATAGCTGAACATGACTGAATGAAACTGAAACAAACTTAATCAAATTGAACCGAACTGAAGCAAATTGAATTGAACTGAATAAAACTTAATTGAACAAAAACAATTAAAATAAGATAACAGTTAAATTATTGAGTCCGTCTCTTGAAAGACGGTCTTTCCATAAGTCAAGGAAAGACCAAGGTTTAAAGTGTAAATTAGAATAAATTAATATAAAATTGTCGGGTTGTATAAACCGGGTTATAAAATTTATAACCACTACACGTTACATAATAAAACTTTAATATTGCAACAAAGACCTTTTACCTTTTATTATTATAATTAAACCTCTTCTTTCCATAAGGCTATGGAAAGATCGTCTTTCCCAAGACTTTGCCTAAATTATATTACATATTAATAATTAATTATGATTAAATAATATTGCATGTGAATTAAATTGTTTATTTAAAAAATTAATATATGATGTAATTATAGAATTCGAACCCTACCGTTATCGAACTCTGACAAAGTTTTTAAAACCAAACAACTCCAAATATATTAGCGTAAAATAGTTCAACCCATAACATACACCCTCCTAGTATAAGAGATGTTCTACGCACATCAGTTTTGGTAGTATGAATGTAAACGAATACAATATTGATACTACTATGCAGAAGATGTATACTTCCGTAATTTACGATACTAATTAATAATTTAGATATAATTTATCTATGATAATTACCTTTTTTTACATTTTTACCTTGTACTTTTTACCGTATTCAATCCTTGTAAAATTCATAAATAGAATTTAAGCACTCAGGTGAGAATTAATTAAATAATTTTTAAATTAAGATTTCAAAATTTCATGATATTTAAAAAAAATTAAAATATAATATTCTCTCTGTTTCTCTATTTGTGTCATACTTACCTTATTGGGATTTTTTTTAAATGACACACTTTCCATTTTTGGCAAGAATTTTTCTATTTCATCAACTCATTCTACTTTTTACTTTCTACATTCAATTTCATCTACTTAATTTCTTCGCATAAATCCAAACACATATACCTATGTTGCCACAAATAGAGAAACGGGGGAGTATGTTAATTGAAATATGTTAAATATAATCAATTTAGTTATTTAATTATATTACATATTAATATACTAATTA
>JAULKM010000008.1:13107141-13139680 GCA_032355605.1 Rubia tinctorum
CCTAGCTAAATCTAGCAATCTTACAACAAAATGATAACAAAAGAGATGTAAAATGCTTCGTAAAACACATGCATTTGACGTCTCATCTAGAGGTCTCACTCTCCCCAGATACCCCAGATGATATCAGAGCCATTGTTTTAAATAGTTATTTGTAGACAGTATAATTCATCATCAAACACTCTTTCTCCTTCAAGTTCAAGTTCACAATCTGGCATCAGATGGTATCCGAGCCATGGTTGTAAATAGTTATTTTTAGATAGTATAATTCATCATCAAACAAATTTATGAGTTTGAATATCTTAAAACAAAAGTATAAACAAAATGTTAAGAATGCCAGATCGGAACAATGTGAATTTCCACAACAACTTGATGAGCTGAATAGATGGACAATTCCATCATTTTCTACAAAGAAAATTTATAACTATGGTATTTATGAAAATTTTCAGAAATAGATATATTTTAAAAACTATTGAAGAATCTATCCAAATGGATAATCAAAGAAAAAAATTCACTTATTTTCTAATATTGATATTGAAATGTATCAAAAGCTTTTTTTTTACAATTTTTACATATTGCTTAGTGCAAATTGCTTTTAAACCTTTGACCGTGGAAGGTATGCTAGAAACTTAGATTGGAGACAATCTTTAATGGGTGTTGTGCAATCCAGTGTGGCCTATGGTTCTGTTTATTTTGATGTTAAACCCAATTTAACATTATCTTTATCTGATCCCAATATTTTGCATGATATCACATTATATGTAAAAGCTCATGGGTACAATTACATGCCTGAAACTGAGGTTATGTGTATGTTTTACCGAATATATTTTCATGTTTTGGATACTATGAATGCAACTTGCAAAATTATTGATATTAAAAGAAAAAGACAAATGGCTTGAATCGAAACCAATTTGACCAATCGATCCAAAATCATTACTCGATGACAAATTAGTTGGGATGAAATCGAGTATCCAGATGACTGGAAAATTGAGAAAGTTTTTCCTGTCCAAACAAGGACATATACACAGACTGCTCAAGTAGTTCAAACTAGTGATGGTAATATCCATCTCAAATTTTCTAAAGAAATACCTAAAATAGGTAGATCTATGTCTTCTAATTATTATATTTACCCTTTTGAGGACATTTCCAGATGTATAACTTCTAGTGCATCTACATCTCGAGTTAATGAAGACCTTTATAAGGTCACATGTCCTTCTGAGATATCTCGAGAAGAAGAAATTAACAAAATTAAAATTGGTAATAACTAGATTCCACAAGGAATCAAAACTGATCCTATAGATCTATCACCCAGTGAAATGGGATATTCTGATTATTTTAAAGATGGATAAAAAATGAGAAAAACTTGATTGGAATAATATTCCACCAAATTCTTTAAATAACCCTCCTGGATTTGATCTTAGACAGATCATTAAGGAAGATTTTAATAGTAAACATATGATCTTTTCGGAAAATAGTTCTTTTCATTCTTCACTTACTAACCCAACAAGAATTGAAACTTTTTGTCCGATGGTTTGTAAAAGACTATGTTCTTCATAATATAAATGTCATTGAAAGACTTTTGCACTTAGATTCCAGAAAAGTCCTTAGTAGTTTATATTCTCCAGATGAGCCATTTGTTCTAAAAAAGGACAATAGTAATAATGATCTACAAGCCCGACCATTTATGAACATTTTACATCAAACTCTTACAAGTGGCCCAACAATTTATCATATTAATAATTTATGTAAACAAAATAATCATACAAATATTCACCTAAACAAATAAGTCTATTACATTAAAAAATTGATAGACTAAGGTCTGTTATAGAGACATAGAGAAGTAAATGTTCTAGTATGACACAGCAGGAAAAACCTCTGGAAATTCCAACAAATATTCAGCCACCTCCTTCTATGGATGATATTAGCCTGAAAAAGAAAAATAATTCTTTATTAGAAGATCTTGGAGAAATTCTCTCCCACTTTAAAGAATTAAAAATTACCACCCAGAACTCTGGTATTGATAAACCTAGTAATTCTACCATCAAAATGATAAATGAAAATTAAGAAAAAAATTACTTCTATGAAAAGTAATTGGAAACCTAAATTAGGTTGAAAAAGTTATTATTACCCTAGACCAACTTCTTCCTATTGATGTCTTGGTCAAAGAACAGGCTTATAGGAATGTACCTACTGCCTATTCGAGTACTAAAATAGTTGAATGGAACATCGATGGTGGTTCCGATAGTCAAATTTTAAGAACATATCATAAAATGATTATGTATGTTGCTGCCACAAAAGGCAACAACCAGAGTGATACACCTATCGTGTAAATGATCATTGCTGGTTTTAATGGTTAGCTAAAAGTATGATGGGAAAATGATCTTACCCAAGACAAGAAAGATTATATCCTCAATTCCATTAAACGGGAGGGTAATGAAGCAAAACCTAATGTTGTTTTTACTTTAACATTGACAATATTAGAGCATTTTACTGGTAGTTATACTACTAATTATGACTATATTAGGACTCTTCTATAAAATCACAGATTTTCTACCCTTACCTCATTTAGGTGGCATAAGGAAGTTTTCCTCAGTAGAGTTCTAAATCACTCAGAAGCTAATAGCAGTTTCTGGAAGGTTAGATTCTTTGATGGACTTCCCTTTCTTTTTGCTGAAAAGATTAAGAGAAGTTTAAGGAGAGAATCTGGAAGCTCTCAGATCTAATGAGATCTTTATTCTTATGGTCAATTAATAGGAATATTTATGGAAGAAGGATTAGCTCTTTGTAATGATTTAAAATCACAAAAACAATTAAAGAAGCATAGGTTGCTAGAAAAAACTCAATTAGGAGAACTCTACCAACAATTTGTTTTTGATCAACCATCCTCCCATACAATGGTAAAAAGGAGGAAACATGTAGAAAAATCCCATAAAATGGAGTATTATAAGAAATTAAAATCTGATTCTTATAAAAAATATGCTGCTAAGAAAAGAGCGAAAAATGAAAGAAATGGCTATGTCCCTAAAAGACATAAAAAGTCACTCACTTGTTATACTTGCGGTGAAAAAGGTCATTATACAAATAAGTGTAATAAGAAAAGGATAAAATTATATCCTTAAACATAGAAGAAAATATTAAAATGAATTATTTGAAATGATTGCCTCATCTGATAATTCTGAGGAACTTATAAGCTCTTCTGATTATGAGGATATTCATTCTTCTTCCACAGAAGAATAAAATCTTTGTGCTTGCTGTTCAAAAGATAAATGTCAAGTTTTCAAGGGAAAAGAAGAAAAAGATGATGAATTTTATACACTCCAAGCACAATTCTCTAATTTCAACATCAATGTTATAAATGGTGAAGAAGTTAGTGAGCTCCTGGATGATAGGTGCAGATGGAGGTAATTTACCCGAGAAAAAGGAGTCAGAATGGCCCTATTACCATTCAAGAGTTAAAAACAGAGATCTATGATCTCAAAACTGAAGTTTCTTTACTTCAAATTCAACAAATTATTCTAGAAAATAGGATTATTATCCTTGAATCAGGATAGGTAAGTAATACCTCCGATATACCTTCCACTTCTTATCAAGTGGAAGAAAATGATTTCATGGGAACAATAAAATTTGTTCCTAACATAAACGGATCACCCAAATCAATTTATTAATTGATAAAAATACAATATACAAAAATGTTCCCACTCTTATAGATTTGGGAGCAGATTTAAACTGCATTCGAGAAGGTTTAATTCCAACAAAATATTTTGAAAAAATCACCCGAAAAATAATAGGTGCAGATGGAGGTAATTTACAAGTTTCTTATAAATTACACATTGCATATATTTTCCATGATAAGGTGTGTATTGAACAAACTTTTGTTCTGGTAAAACTTTTGGCCAATGATATTATTCTTGGGTTACCATTTATAAATGGGTTAATACCTTTAAAAAATATTGATGAGAAAAATTTCTGAGGAACATATCAAGGGAAAACCATTACATTCCCTTGGATTCCAGATTATAGGAATAATAATATACTTTCTCTTGCGCAAAATAAAAAATAACATTTTTTGTTATTTGCAACAAGAACTAATGACATTTAATATTCATAATCAATTACAAAATCTTAAATAACAGGATAAGATTAAAAGTATTGAACATTATTTTTCAATCTCCATTTGTAATGATTTACCAAATGCTTTTTGGGATAGAAAGAAACATATTGTTTCCCTTCCTTATGAGGAAGACTTCCATGAAAAATATATTCCTACCAAGGCTAGACCTTGACAGATGAATAAGGAAAATCTGGAAATTTGAAGAAAAAAAAGAAATTTGTACTTTAATAGAAAAAAGATTCATATGTTCTTCCAGTTCTCCTTGGAGCTGCACTGCGAATTATGTTAATAAACATAGTGAGCAGGAGTGTGGAACTCCAAGATTGGTGATTATTTATAAACCTTAAAACAAATTTTTGAAATGGGTTAGGTGTCCAATACTTAATAAAAAAATTATTGGATAAATTATATCAATCCAATATATTTTCAAAGTTTGATTTAAATTCAGGATTTTGGCATATTCAGATTAATAAAACTGACAGATACAAAACTGCCTTTACAGTACCATTTGGCCATTACGAACGGAACGTAATGCCTTTTGGATTGAAAAATGCACCTTCTGAATTTCAGCATATTATGAATGGCATATTCAATCCTTATAGTGATTTTATCATCATTTATATTGATGATATTCTAATATTCTTAAAGAACATTCTAGAGTTAAAAACGTAATGCCTTTTGATGACTTTCTGACGATGGATTCATCGGTGAGGACCACCGACGTTGCCACTTTGCCACCGGTCCTCATTCCCTGCCGCGACATTACCCTTTCCGCCGCCAGTTTCCGCCATTACTCCTCTTCTGACCACGGCTACTGATCCACCGCAGCCGCCGATCACCTCCACATTGGTGCTGGCCACGGTTGATCCGCTTACTACAATCACGGTTTCATTGTCGCCGACCACAGGGAGTCAATACCATCGACTGCCTAGGATACGCCGCCTGTTTATTCACCTCTGCAGCAACCTGTGACTGATCCCCTACCGCCTCACCAGAGCTCTCATGATCATCGTCCACCAGCTTATCTGAATGATTATATCTGAACCAGTTTACCTGTATGATTATATCATCCACCAGCCGCCTGTTTCTTCACCGCCGCAGCAACCTGTGACCGATCCCCTACCGCCTCACTAGAGCTCTCATGACCATCGTCCACCGGCTCTCATGATCATTTTCCAATCATTTTCCTGTCATCTGCAACGTACAAAAAAATATAAATTATTTAAAACATGTTTAAAAATGTAAAAAAATCAAAATGATCAGCGAACTGAAAATTATAAATATCATAAAAAAATAGCAGAATATCAACGAAAAAAACATCAAGTAAACAATTGCAGCAAAAACTATATAAAAATCAAATAAAACAGCAAAACATATATATATAAATTAAATAAAAAACAACAAAAAATTGAAAAAATGCTGAATACAACCAACAAAAAATCAAATGAAAATCACAAAAACATCAACAAGGATTAAATTATCAATTTTTTTAAAAATAACTACAAACATCAACCTATATCACCCAAAATCTAAAAACATCAATTATTATCATCTATACTTCATCCAGAAATTGAAAAACGTCAACATAAAGAAAAAAAATACTACAAAAAATCAACCATATCACCAAAAAAGCTATAAACATCAGCCCCTATCACCTAAAACTCATTTAGAAAATGAAAAATATCAACATGAGAAAAAAACTAAAAACATCAATAAAAAAATTACGGTACCTCAAGAGTATAAGTTATTTGCTCTGAAAATCATAAAACATCAACAATTCTTTTTAAAGAAAAACTATATATATTAACCTATATCACCCAAAATCCACAAATATCAACTCCTAACACCTAAACCTCATCCGGAAAAATAAAAATCATCAACATAAGAAAAAAGACCCTACAAACATCAATTCCTTTTACCAAAATCTCAGTCGGAAAATGAAAAATATCAACATGAGAAAATGAAAAAAAAACTACAATTAAATATCAATAAAAAAAAGTTATAGTATCTCAAGAGTATAAATTATTTGCTCTGAAAATCATAGAACATCAACATTTTTAAAAAAAAAACTATATATTAACCTATATCACCCGAAAGCTACAAATATCAACTCCTAACACCTGAACCTCATCCGAAAAAATGAAAATCATCAACATAAGAAAAAAGACACTACAAAAATCAACTCCTTTTACCAGAACCTCAGTCGGAAAATGAAAAACATCAACATGAGAAAATTTTAAAAACACTACAAATATCAATCCATATCACCCAAAAAAAGTACAAAACATCAACTCATATCAATTAAATCTCACCTAAATAATGAAAATCATCAACATGAAGAAAAAAAACTATAAACATCAACAAAAATCTACAGTAACTCAATAATTCGGAAAATGAAAATCATCAACATAATTAAAAAAACACTACAAACATCAACTCCTATTACCAGAACCTGGAAAATGAAAAACATCAATATCAAAAAATAAAAATAAACTACAAATATCAATCCATATCATCCAAAAAAAGTTACAAAACATCAACGCATACCAGTTAAACCTCACCAGAATAATTAAAATCATCAACATAAAGGGAAAAAAAACTATAAACATTAACAAAAAGTTCCTGTACCTCAAGAATCTTCAAAAAAAAGGAACCTAGTGAGTTTTGAACCTAGGTCTCAAACCTCAAAACCTATTGCAATAACCACTACACCAAACTCTTTATTGAACATACAATCGGTCAAATAATATTAAACATCAACATGTACATCACGAACATATATTCTTCAAAACAAAGGTCACAATGAGATTTGATCCCCAGACCTCTAACCTCACAGCAAGAATACTAACCACTAGACCAAAGACTATTTACTAATCACATTCTCAGTCAAATAAATATTAAACCTCAGTAAATCTCTTTGAAAAAATAAAACACAAAATTAAAAATCACCTCCTATGCGAAACCACAGTTTGCCACCGTTGTCCGCCGCCTCAGGTTGCCTCGTCATCTCAAACGCACGTGAAGTCACTCGCTCTTTCTTCTTTGAGCGCGTGCATCTCACGCGAGTCTGCTTCCTCCAATCTTCCGATGTCCGTCACCTCTGCCAAGCGCCTTCGATTGCAGCTCCACCTTGGTCTCCGATCGCAGCTCCATAATATGTATTTGAATGTGAAAATATAGAAATATACTTGGTCTCCGATCGCAGCTCCATAATATGTATTTAATGTGAAAATATAGAAATATACAATATAAAAAAAATTATCTAAAGCAAACTCTCCTAGGAAGGACGGAGAGATACAATATTTGGTTTCTACTTTTACCATTTCTTCCTTTCACATCGGTTTTCAAACATTGCAGTTGTATTTCATGTAATGTATACAAGAAGCCAATAAATGATTGGTTGTTAAAATAATAAACAAAGACAAAACCACGAGGCTTCCTTCACAAATTCCTTGCAGCTTACGGATCTTCAGCGCCCCAATGTTAGAAGCATTCCCTATCATTTCTTATATAACGACCCACTTCTCCCCCCCTTTGTTTCTGCTTCCTCATTTGGTTTCCCCATAAGATCTCTTACCTAGCTAGGACAAGCACCCCAATATTATTTTTGTGCTTTGTACATTTCTTATTCGGAGCCAAGTTATTTTAAAGAAAAAGCTGAACGTACTGGGATCGATATATATACTTTTGTGGTGGATCAGCTATGCAAGGAGGTGAGATTATGCTGAAGGAAGCAGATGATGTGATGGATTTACCAACAGGTTTCAGATTCCATCCCACCGATGAAGAGATCATTAGTCACTACCTAGCAAGAAAGGCGATGGATACCAGCTTTACTGCGTTGGCTATTGCAGAAGTTGATATGAACAAGTGTGAACCCTGGGATTTACCAAGTAAGCTAGCCTCCTGTGAAATTTATAATTTACGGTTTCCTTTCTCTCTCTTTTTTTTTCTTGGATTGAAAAATGAAAACTATTCTCTGCTGATTGGTGCTCATTATAGAGAAATTCAAGGGAGGAGAAAAGGAGAACTACTTTTTCTGCCAGAGAGATAGAAAGTACCCAACAGGCATGAGAACGAATAGAGCAACCGAATCAGGTTACTGGAAGGCCACTGGGAAAGATAAGGAGATCTACAAGACAAAAAACTGCCTTGTTGGGATGAAGAAGACCCTTGTGTTTTACAGAGGGAGAGCTCCAAAAGGTGAAAAAACCAATTGGGTGATGCATGAATACAGGCTTGAAGGAAGATACTGCTATTACAACTTTCCCAAAGGAGCAAAGGTAGGTTGCCTTTTTTTCCTTTTTTGAGCTTTGACTTTCCTTCTATGACAGTTTTTTACTTTTAAACAGTGAAACATGATATGATAATGATTTGACCTTTTTCTTACCAAACATGTATAATTTCAGGACGAATGGGTTGTCTGTAGAGTTTTCCACAAGAACGTGGGCATGGGAAGAAGTCCAATAGGAGATCTGTCGAGGGTTGATTCTTTCTTAAATCATTTCCTCGATGACGATCCTTGCCTACCGCCTTTGGTTGACATTCCAAGTTGCAGTACACACGGACCTGGCTCCCAAGAATTCAAAGGATCATCACAACACGCAAACTGCTTCCCCGCCGCCAAGCAAGAGAACGTCATCTTTATGCCAACAAGCTATGATATTGATAATTGTAACTACGCTAGTTCCAGCCAAAGCTATCCGTTTTCAGGCTTCAAAGCTACTCCACCCTCTATTTCAGCAGCCATTCCAGGAGTTCACGACAGCGAAAGCCAATATTGCAAAGCGGAACCCTTCTTCTCCAACGCTAATTCCATGGTCAGCCCCTCACGAGATACAGGATTCAGCAATGACATATCGTCCATTGAAAATAACAAGTCCCAAGATGATCTCGACAGCGTTTCGGTGGATCCCAGTATGTCTGACTTGGATTCGTTGTGGGGGTACTACTGATCCATCGATGTTAGAAAGAACTAAGTATGATTGGTTGCAGATATTGTTTCTTTTAATCTCTCTGCAAACTTGTTTCGTTTGATTTTCTTTTGCTCGGTAGTTGTCAGTTTAAGTTCATGATTTGACACACTATGTACAGATTCTTTATATTTAGACAGCAGCGTTATGTTCCAATGTATTCTACATTTCTTTAATACACAGTTTGCCAGCCAGTCTTTCCGTAAATTTGTTTTGGTTTTGAATGTGTATTTCCTCTCATAACAGAAAATTCTGTCTCATGGAAATAGTAATGTTTAATTCAACTCCTAAGCTTGTTTTGCAAGAATGACAGTTGTCTGCATCATTTTCGGGTCTTGCATGTCTCGGTGATGTGGAAATAAAGCATTTCCATAGATTTTGAGGGTGAGGGTAATCCAAAGATTTTGAGCGTGGGAGTAAAATCTTGCGGTGTTAGTGTTACTTTGCTAATCATTAGAGTTTCAACGGAAAACATAATTTAGTACTCCATCCGTTCCATCCAAATCTGCACACTTACTATTTGACAGTCAAAGTTGTTGAACTTTGACCATATATTTGAATAGATATATGAACACAAATATTATCATATGAGATATTGTTAGATTCGTCGTAACCTGTACTTTCTAAATATCAATTTCTTATGCAACCTTATGGTGCGTAATTACATAAATTTACGGTCAAACATGTTTTTTAGATATCGTGAAAAAAATTCTATGCAAATTCCCTAGAACGTAGGGCGTACAAAATTTGTTTCCAATTCCTTTTTCATCAAGTACTTTTCTTACTACTCCCTTTGATGTTGGGTGAATGACGACAAAAATTGAAGAAGCGATGGATTGTCGAAAAAGTTTGATACGGTTTTAAACGTAACTTATGCGTTCGGAGTCAGAATCAGGTGAGAAAGGATGCGTTGGAACCGTCTCGACGAGTAGATCAAAGACCCTGCTTATGCAAAGATCTGGGGTCCTTTTCTCCATTTTGGGTCTTTTAAGACTTCAAAACAGCAATTTACTGTTTTTGAGTGTTTTCCGATTTTCTTTTTATTTTGGAAATAATTCCAAATTTCCTTTTTTTATTATTTAAAATTTTATTTTCTGTATTTAAAGATCTCGTGTATTTTTGGATATTTTTATCATTCATAATATTATTTTCGAGATTATTTTCTCTGTGGTGGATTCCGGAACAAAAACCTAGGGTTTGTGCTTGCAGACCTTAATTGTTCTTAAAGATTCATGCTTGTGGATCTCTTGATATTATGACTGCGTCAATTGGTATCAGAGCAGGCTTTTCCCTGACCTTTTCTATTGATTCACGATGAGTGATCAACCATTAACCAAGAAGGAAGGGAATGTGTTTACCGCATCACTGGCTGCATTGAGTAGGAAATTGGAGGCATTGTCGACGCGAGTGGAGTTTTGAGCAATGGTGAGCGATCGGCCAGGAGGAATCCGAGGGGGAAGAATGTTGTCGAAGATTTATCAAGTTCGAAGGATGAATTGACCGACACGAAAACTGTGACGCACCAGGGAAATCGACGGAACAATCCTGATTACCGGGTTAAGGCTGGCATCCCCTTGTTTTATGGATCCATAGGTGTAGATGAGTTGCTGGATTGGAAAATTGAAGTGGATGGATTTTTCGAGGTCATGGAAATTTGTGAGGACAAGCAAGTCAAGATGATCGCGGTTAAGTTAAAGAGTACGACTATTGTGTGGTGTGACAGACTAGCTGACTCAAGGCGAAAGTCGAACAAGAATCCAATTAGATCTTAGAGGAAGATGATGCAGTTGATGCTAGATCAATTTTTTCCCGCTGATTACGAGCAAATTTGTACAAGATGTACATTGAATGCTCCCAAGGAAGGAGGTCAGTTCAGGAATACACGGCTGAATTCATGTGTTACATTGAACGCAATAAACTTAGCGAGTCTCATAATCAAAAAGTGGCTAGGTATATCAGCGGTCTGAAACCTTCAATTCAGGAGAAGATGGGGGCTACAGACCGTATGGACTGTGACCGAGGATCAAACGTTAGCCATAAAGGAAGAGATGGTGGATAATTCCCCTCGTGGCAGAGGTGGTAGCTATTCAGGCGTTCAAAAATTTCAGCCCCAAAGCAATTTCTTGTCATCCGGGAGTAAGGAGAAGGCAGTGGTAACTAAGGATTCTAATCTAGGTACTGTTGGAGGTGGCTCAGGTGGTGCGCATGACAAGAAGGTGTTCGTAGCCAAGGCACCGGTGCAGAGATATGCTAACCCGTATTCTAAGCCACATGGTGAAAAGTGCTTCCGTTGTGGTGGTGTGGGATACATGTCGAATGTTTGCCCATTGCGGACCTTGACTCTCCTGGAAGAAGATGTAAGGACGATGCAGTGGATGAGTATGAAGGAGCTGAATTTGCCAAAGAGGAGACAACTGAGAAAGTCAGCATCGTGTTTCAGCAAATTTTATTGTCATCCAAGGACGAGGGGCAAGGTAAGAACCTTTTCAGAACCCACTGTTTGATTAATAATAAGTTGTGCAATTTAATTATCAATAATGGTAGTTCTGAAAATCTTGTTTCTACATATTAGTTGAATATCTGAAATTACCCACTGAACCTTATGAAAAACCTTATACTTTAGGTTGGGTTAGTAATGGTAATCAGGCTAAGGTGACGTTAACTTGTAGTGTTCCTGTTTCAATTGGGAAGTATTACAGGGAGAACGTGATATGTGATGTACTTGATATCGATGTGTGTTGATAGTAGGGCGATTAACAAGATTACTATCAAGTATCAATTTCTGATTCCTCGATTAGAGGATATAGATGTTTTCAAAGATTGATCTTCGGAGTGGATATTATCATATTCTTATAAGGCTTGGAGATGAGTGGAATATGGCTTTAAAAAGCAAGGATGGATTGTACGAGTGGTTGGCGATGCCTTTCGGATTGTCCAGTGCCCCTAGCACCTATATGAGGTTGATGAATCAGGTTCTACGCCCTTTCATTGGTTCTTTTGTGGTGGTTTACTTTGATGATATTCTGATTTATAGCAAGACCAAAGAGGAGAATTTAGAGCATTTGAGACAGGTTTTACTCGAAAATCAGTTGTACGTTAACTTGAAAAATTGTACTTTCAGTACCAAAAAGTAGCTTTTTCCGGGTATCATTGTTGGTGAAGATGAAAATCAGGTTAATGAGGATAAGGTATACGTAGTTTCCATGGTTTAGCTACATTTTATAAACATTTTTTTCGGAATTTCAGTGATGTGACTACTCCCATAATTGAGTGTTTGAAGAAGGGAAAGTTCTATTGGGGACCTAAGCAGGAACAAAGTTTTTCCTTGATCAAGGAAAAGTTGTGTATTGCGCTAGTATTAGCATTGCCTGATTTTGATAAGGTTTTTGAAATAGAATGCGATGCTAGTGGCATAGGTATTGGAGTTGTGTTATCCCAGGAGAAGAGACCAGTGGCATTTTTCAACGAGAAACATACGGAAGCTCGGCAAAAATGGAGTACTTATGATCAGGAGTTCTATGCTGTTTTTAGGGCTTTAAAACAGTGAGAGCATTACTTGATTTAGAGGCAGTTCATTATGTTCACTGATCATCAGGCTTTGAAGTTTCTCCATAGCCAAAAGATGATTAATAAGATGCATGCTCAATGGGTCAGTTTTTTGCAAAAGTTTCCTTTCATTATTCAGCATAAATCAGGAAAATCGAACAAGGTGGTCGATGCTTTGATTAGGAGGACTTCTTTGTTGATTACTTTGGCACAGGAGATAGTTGGTTTTTAATGTCTGAAGGAGCTATATGAGGAAGATGCTGACTTTAAGGAGATATTGGAAAAGTGCAACGAGGGCAACATTAATGGAGCAAATTATCATGTTCATGGTGGCTATCTCCTCAAGGGAGATCGGTTGTGCACCTAACTCTTTATTGAGGGTAAAACTGATTTGGGATTTACACGAGTGGTAATTTGGGAAGAGATAATATGATTGCTAGTTTGGAAAAGAGGTATTATTGTCCGCATTTGAAGAGGGACGTGAGCACCATTGTCAATAAGTGTTATATCTGTCAGGTTTCTAAAGGTCGGTCTCAAAATACCGGTCTTAATATGCCATTACCTAGTCCTGAAGATATTTGGTTAAATTTTTGTATGGATTTTATGTTGGGGGTTGCCTCGTACCCAACGTGGAGTAAATTCTTATATTCGTAGTGGTGGACAGGTGTTCCTAGATATTATGATTTTATTGCATGCAAGAAGACTGCTGATGCGTCCAATATTACGAAGATGTTTTTTCGGGAAGTTGTTCATCTCAATGGAGTTCCCATATCCATTATTTTAGACAGGGATACAAAATTCCTCAGTCATTTTTGGATTACTTTGTGGTGGATGTGGCACACTGAGGTAACGAACAGGACGTTGGGAAATATGATTCGCAGTGTTTGCGGTGAGAAGCCGAAGCAGTGGGATTTGGAATTTCCTCAGGTCGAATTTTCTTATCACGGTGTAGTGCATTCAGCTCCGAGAAAATCTCCAGTTTCTCTTATTTGTACTACTGTTCTAAAGCATGTGGTGGATTTAGTCAATTTTCCAAAGGCTTCTAGAGTTAGCAAGTCAGAAAAAAATTGGCTAAGGAGATTGTGGAGACCAGGGAATCTGTTAAGACTCGTTTGTAGGCTACTTGGAAGAAGAATAAAGAGGTTGCTGATAAGCGTAAGAGGCTCAAGGAAGGAGATAAAGTAATGGTATTCTTGCGAAAGGAACAATTCCCAGTTGCTACTTACAGTAAGCTCAAACCACGTAAGTATGGTCCATTTAAGGTGTTGCGAAAGATTAATGATAATGCATATGTTGTGGCTCTTCCCTATACTATGAGTATTTACAACACTTTTAACGTGAATAATATTTATGAGTAACATAAGGATGAGGTTATTTATCCTAAATAGAACTCGGGGTCGAGTTCTTTGGAGGTGGAGGAGACTGATGCAGGGCGACTGACGACAAAAATTGAAGAAGCGATGGATCGTCGAAAAGGTTCGATACGGTTTTAAACGTAACTTTTGCGTTCAAAGTCATAATCATGCAAGGCCAGATGTGTTAGAACCGTCTCGACGAGTAGATCAAAGACTAATCTAAAGCAAAGATCCAGTTCTGTTTCGTCATTTGTGGCCGTTTAAGACCTCAAAATGGCAATTTACTGTTTTTGAGTGTTTTTCAATTTTCTTTTTATTTCAGAAATAATTCCAAATTTCTTGTTTTATTATTTCCAAATTTCTTTTCAGTATTTAAATACTTCTTGTATTTTTTGGATATTTTTTATCATTCATAATATTATTTTTGAGATTATTTTCTCTTTGGTGGATTCCGGAACCAAAACCTAGGGTTTGTGCTTGCAAACCTTAATTGTTCTTAAAGATTCGTGCTTTCGGATCTCTTGATATTCTGAATGCGTCACCCTTTGCCCATTTATCTAGGCTAGCTACATGACAATATGTACAAGTTTTTAAGAGAGGATGCTAGGACATTATATATTTATTATACGAGGGTCAATAAACGAATGTCCCCGAGTCCTATTAATGTAGGACAGGTACATAAGCATCAGTATTTTGCCACACAGACATTGGTATTTGGACCCATTTAAATACGGATGTCTAAATATGGTAATGTTGATGCTTAAGTGAATGTAGCACCGGTATCATATATCAGTTCATATAATCT
This sequence comes from Rubia tinctorum, assembly GCA_032355605.1. Lineage (NCBI taxonomy): Eukaryota > Viridiplantae > Streptophyta > Magnoliopsida > Gentianales > Rubiaceae > Rubia > Rubia tinctorum. Next base: position 13,121,929 of record JAULKM010000008.1, read on the forward strand.
GGTATCGGTGCTAAGAAATTGAGCACCGGAAAATAACCATACCAATACTATAATTGTAATTGACCTTCTGCATCATTCAAATTCGTTTGTAGCAGCGGTAGATTGATTGGTGCTGGTGCTCATTCTTAGGTAACAGTTGTATTTTACAGCATTGACTACTTTTTACGAACTCGGTGTTTATTATTGCTTAGCATCAGTTTGAAAGATACAACTGGTCCTTTTGTTTTCTAGCACTGGTTGTATATTGATTGTACCGGTGCTAGTATTGAATTTCATTTAAAATGTGCTAGTTCGATATGCATATCCCATCCAGGATCCTGTCATACCTCATTTTTATTTCAAAGCTATGAAATCATTAAAATCTAAGTTTAACCTTAACTTGTACAAACAACACTTTTTCTGTCATCATAGGAATTGGGAACAAATTGAAATCTCAGAGTGTTTTTATTGATTCCATTTGATTTCGTTTACCCCTTGAACTTATTTCTCGGGATATCCAATCACTCAAGTAGGTTTACCATCAAGCATCCTCTATAGTCATAGATTTTAAACTCATTCCTCTAGATAACTTAACAACTCGATCTCTGCTAGGTTGTCATCTGATTTGATCTAATCTATCGAGACTACACCTGTTGAGAGCAATTGTTTGTTTTGTCGTATTCTTATGCGATAATATTTACCATTCTAAATGGAACTTAGTGCCCGAAGTATAGCTAATTAACTATCACAGTGTACACCTAAGTTCCGAAGCCATTCTGCTTCTTCAGCTGCATTATCTAAATCAATGAACTCTGATTCCATTGTAAATCTTGCCAACAGTGTTTGTTTAGAGGATTTCCATGACACAACTGCACCACCAAGCATAACTTGTTGATTTTGACTTTTTTGAACTGATATCCAATTATCATCGCTATAACCTTCCAGAACTGCTTGATATCTTTCGTAATAAAGCTAATAGTTTTGAGTATGTCTCAAATAGCTAAATACTCTAGTTATCCTTTTCCAGTGACTATGTCCTGGATTGCTTGTATAACCACTCAATACTTTAACAGCGCATGCTAAATCGGGTTTTGTGCACTTTTTCAAATACATAAGACTCCCGATCACTCGCCCATATTCCAATCTTAATATCCCATTACCAGAGTTTTTCTTTATCTTGAGATGAGGTTCACATGACTTTTAGCTATCCTTCTTGAATAGATTTTTAATCTCTCAAGTACTTTCTGGCGTAATATTCTTGCACTACAAGAAAAATGATCTATTACTTCGACCCTTTTACCTTGGTTTTTTGGTTTAGGTCAAATAACAGAAGTAAAAAAGTTCTTTTATCTCGATTATTTTTATTTCTGAAGTAAATAATAATTTTACCTCAGTTAAAAAATAACCGAGGTAAATAATATGTTTTTACCTCGGTTATTATATTAAGCAAAGTAAAATGTTAAAGAAATGAAGTAAACAATCCTACCGAATAGCGTGTGACATCGCATATGTTATTTAAAAATGGCTGCCAAAATTGCATTATAAGTCGTTTTCACCAACATGTAATGCGATGGACTACCGATGTCGCAGTTATGTAAATGATGGATCTTTTATAGATTAAAGTTGAAAAAGATTGACTTTGAAAAAAGGGAAGAACAAAGTCAACTTGCATTATAATGAACTTGAAGATAATCGCCCCCTCCCCCAGCTTTTATGACCTCAAAGAACAAAGTGTCCCCAATGCGTAGTCAGTTTCTAGAAAGGAACTCGCTAAAACCCTTTGAGGATAGGGCTTTGATCTTCCCATCCCCCGAGTAGTTCATGTGCCACTATATCACATAGTACCTCAGCATAATTAGGGGGGTCTTGTCATTTGGCAGGAGTGATACAATGTCCCTCGGGATGTGCTAATTCACCAAAGAAATATTGATTAGAAATATATATATATATATATATATCCAATTAACAAAAAATAATATTAATTTTAAATGCCTTACCAAAGTTGGGTTTTTCCCAAATTTCTGCTGCTTTAGAGTGAAGTGGAAACGTGGGCTATCAGCAGCCATTATATGTTGTTCAAGGTCGATCACAAGAAGCTCTGGGTTGCTCCACTGTGCGGAGAATGTATGAAAAAACTTATTGTTATAAAGTGTGAAGATGTATTAGAATATATATATATATATATGTGTGTGTGTGTGTGTGTGTGTGTGTGTGTGAAATGGTAAAAGGGAAGGAAGAAGGGGCGACTTGACGATCTGAACACTACTACAGAAATGGTTTTCAACTTTGGTTCTTAGGCACTTTTCGGTTCTTGGCCAAAAAATGACCGAAGTAAGAGGAGGTGCGGTAAAAAGTCATCTTTTTACTTCGGTTGAAAATAACCAAAGTTATAAGTTTTACTCTTTTTACTTTGGTTGAAAATAACTGAAGCTAAAAGTTTACCCAAAATAAAAAAAATGAAGCCGCAACCTTTATTGGGTGATTTGACTTCGGTTGTTAAAAATAAAGTTAAAAGTTAACCCGACACCAGAACCAAAATTGCACCCGATATTGGGTTATCTAGCTGAAGTAGAAAGTTTTACCCAAAATTGGAAATAAAATCATACATGATAGCTGGTGCTTTAAATTCAATTATGTACAAACGAAGTTTAAAGTTTAACTTGAAGCCAAAACCAAATCCACAACCGACATCAGAACTACCTAGGCATGGGATAAAAAAACAAAATCATGTTTGGAGTGCAGTAAGCTAGAGTAAACCAGTCACCCAATATCAAAAATTCGGTTTCAGTTGCACCGAAACCGCATACAGTCCCACCGACGTTGGTCGACGGTTTTGTTCAGAATCAATAAAACACACGCGAGATGGGAATCAGCCACCCAAAATAAAAATTGATGTGGTACCAATAACGGGTAGACTGTGACATAAATTATTACTTTTAATTCAAATTGAATGCCATACGGGAACCCTCGCATTGATTGCATAGTACGAACAAATTTATCACCAAAAAACATTGTTGAACACCCCCAAAGAATCCAAGATCATCTTCCCACTAAAAATTTCAGGTGATGGTCGTGTCTCTACATTCCCATTAAATGTTTGTCTCCAATTTCTCCATCGTTGACTATCCGGAAGCCATCTTCGATGACCAAGGTACACTGACTTATGACCATGTTTCAAATGGAAGTAATCCGTGTTCGACATACAAATAGGGTAAGCTATATGACCTTTTATGGAATATCCTGAGAGATTCCCATATGCGGGGAAGTCATTTACCGGGAAGAATAACATGGCTCGAAGATCAAACTCGGGCTTACGATATGCATAAAAAACTGTTACACCATCAAGTTTCCAAAGTTGTTGAAGGTCATCCATCAACGGAACTAAGAAAACATCAATGTCATTGCCAGGCACTTTCGGACCAGAAATCATCAAAGACAACATAACATACTTCCTTTTCATGCACAACCAAGGAAGCAAGTGGTAAATCATTAGCATCACGGGCCAGGAGCCGTGGTTGCTACTCATACTACCAAAATGATTCCTCCCATCCGTGCATAATCCTAACCTTATATTATGTGCATATGCACCAAAATTTGGAAAGTCAATGTATATTTTCTTCCAATGATCTCCATCTACGGGATGTCATATCACGTCATCTTCCTCCACCTCTCGATCAGTTTACCACATTAAATTTTTTGCATCTTGCACATTCGATATTAATATTTTCAAACGTAGAATGATGGGAAGATACCAAATAACTTTATCCGGGACACATTTTGTACACTCCCACAAATTCTCATCACCACCAACATCATCTACTCCCTTCATTATGTAACTTGGACTCTTGAATTTTGGAAAACATTTTTCTTCGGTATAATCATTCCCATACAAGATGCAATACTTAGAACATGTGTGTATCTTCTCTTATTCCATATCCATAGGACATTCATATACTATATCCGGAAGATTGTTACCGGGTGGTAACATACCTTTCACAAGTTTTTACAAAGAGGAAAATCCTACATCAGAGTAAGAATACTTTTCTTTCATATTCATCAATTGCAACATCTTCTTCAATACGGTCAGTCTTTAGAGGCAGCAGGGTTACAAAAGTGTCTCATTTTGTGTTTGCAACGAAGAAATTTTTTTACCGGATTACCACCAAAATTTCTCACCACATTCTCAACCATATTGTCCAACCTATCATCTTGGGTCTTCTTAATTTTTTCATTTGGGTCATCGCCACACTCCCCATGCCAAAACTATGTCGTATAAATCGAATCATATTTTTGTGTTACGAAACTTCTTGCATGGACAATAAGCATAGGAAACGTTTTCCTTCACCACATTCTAAAATGCGTGCTTAATGAACATAGATACAAATTATTTATACTTCATACTTCTACGATCTTCACAATAACAATGGCTTCTATCCATGATGAAACTACATTCCAACAAATTGAGGCTGAGTTTTTCATATGAGTTACGTAAACTACATGTTATTCATTTAAGATTGACAACAATATGGAAGTTTCTACATTCTACCCATAAATTGAATAACATGAAATCATTAATTTACTTACTTCGCTAAAATTTGTGAGTGCCTTCAATCTTCAAACCCTCCAATGGTGACGTAACCCTCAACAATAGAGTAGGAAATAAAGCAGAGGGAAAGATTGATGTAACCCTCATCAAATTTATGAGAAATAAAAAGAAGTAAAAACCAAGTCAAATAATATTAAGTACGGTTTTACATGACATCGGTAGGGTCTCTATTGCGGATTCAGGTCACTAGACATATCATCAATATCGGGTGAGAATAATTTTTGGATTCGGTTTTTATAACCGAAGTCAAATGACATATTTTCACTTCGGTTTTGTTACAACAAAAGTCAAATAACATTTTTCACTTTGGTTTTTTTACAACCAAAGTCAAAGGACACCTTTTGATTTTAGTTTTCTGAAAACCTAAGTAAACTAACTTTTTACTTCCATTTTCTAATAACTGAAGTAATTTAACTTTGGTCTTTAGCACAACCGAAATCAATGAGGCAAAGTTAAAAGTCATTTTGTAGTAGTGTTCGCCAGCCATTAGTCCTGAATCAAAAATGAAAATGTTAAGTTCAAACTAGCCTAGGAAATGCAAGGTGCGACGTCGACCATGCAACGTAGGTACATGTCGGTCCAAAGAAGTGGTTTAGTCGACATGTACCAGCGACATCACTCCATAGTCGATAAAATTGAACACTTGACCGACTAAAAAACAAGGTCGCATATATAATTTTAAAGTAAACTTAAATGCCAATATTCGACATCAATATCAATTCGAATCAACCGAAGGTCAGAGCGACATAGTTGCGACACCTCATACTAAAGATCATACTACTAAAAATAAAAATGAACAATGTCACACGCTACTCGCATGAACCGATGGGTAACAGACAGGTTACCGACGTCACATATATCAGAGATAGCTACGGAAAAAAACATAGAAACCCGGAACAAATGATGCTTTAACAACATAAACTCCACAAAAACGCCCCCAAAACATACCAAAACATAGTACCTAGATTTGCATAAGGAAATTTCACACTCTAAAAAATCTGAGTAAAAATTAGAAAACCAAAAAAACAATACATTCACAGACCATAGATTGAATAATGTAAAGTAACTATTACAAAAAAAATGTAGGTTTTAGAAGAGTAGAAAAATCATACCGTTGACAAGAGATAAGGGAGGGTAGAAGAATGTTGGAATTCGTGGGAAACTTGTGAACAAAAGCTTGAACTGATTGTGAGGGACCCTACATTTATAATTTCGAAACAACGTTGTTTTTTGCCCTTGTGATGTCCGCTTTGCATGGTGCAACATCGCGACAATGTCGGTTTATGCGACAAGGTATCGACCCATGACTGACGTCACACGTTTATATGGTCCTAACAATTTCAGTCCACCAGCTAGTCGGTCAACAATGTGAATTTATTAAAAACATTTAGTCGCAACAAATATTCGCTACTACCTCTGTCCCAGCTCTATTTGCAAATATTGACTTTTTCATATTGACCACAACTATCTTTTACCATTAATATCTTTAATTTTGCATGTTTAAAAATGATAAAAAATAGCATTATAAAAATATATGTGAAAAAAATTATAATGATATCGCACATGATATATTTTCTTATATATTACTTGTAATTTAGTTTTCTAATAAACAAAGTTTAACTAAATAAATAGTGGTCGGTGCACATAGAGTTGGGATAGAGGGAGTAGTTTCAGGCATTGCACATAAATTATCGATCAAAATAGATTGTAGATTAAAGATTAAAATACATAAAATAAATATTGTTCCAAATTCAAATGATTTTTTTACAAAATAAATGTTCAAATGTTTAAGCTGTACAACCATAATTTGGGGGGAAGAACGATAACATTGAAAACAATTGACCCATACCCTTCTAAAAGCTCGAAGTAGAGCATGCTCTGCATCAAGAAACTCACTAAAACCCTTTGGGATTAGTGTCTTGAGTCTCTTGTTTCCCAAATAGTGCATGTGATACTCCCTTCTGTTGCACCTCAGCACACACATACAACTCGTATGGCGGTAGGAGCTCTATAATCTGGCTAGGGATGTACTAAATTATAAAGAGAAAACCACATTTAGGTTATATGAAATTAATCTATAGAAAAGGTTAATTGAAAATAAAATACATATGTATCCAAAAAGGAAATTAAACCGAAGTTCGTCTGGGTTAGAGTTTAGACAAAGTGTGGAATAATATCGCCGGATGTAGTCCACTGACTGTGTTCATCTGAATCACTAAGGATCTACATTGGTCAATGAAATTAATAAAAATTAAATTATAATATAATAAATCAAATAAAAGGAATTTAAAGCTTAAAAAATTGCTCACCTCTATTGAGGAACATCTACTCGACCCATCATTGTTAGCCATGATTCCTGAAATTCATATTGTCACGGATGATAAATATTATGGTGGATAGAAACTGGTTCAATAGAAATTGGTTCAATTAATCTTTTTAGTCAGCCAGGCGTCGCATATACATGTCGGTCCAAAATATGGCTTGGCCAACATTTATGAGCGACGTCGCTAATGTGCCATTCCAAAATAATGGCGTGGTCGACATGTCTAAGCAACGTCGCTCACCCTTTGGTATAACCAATTGGTTAACCAAGAAGAGTGCGATGTCTAATACAATAGTCTCCTTAGAAAATATGAATGAGTGACGTTGCACGACGATCGCTCCAAACAAAGTAGGATCGAAGGACCAGAAACGTCGCATTCAAACACAATAGATACACTGACAATTGCAGAAAACCAGAGAAAAAAATATCTTAAACCAAAAAAATGGACACATTAAAGGGGGAGAACATAATCCATTGGAATTTTAAAATATAAAACAAAGAAGACCCTAGAACCCTAATCTATAAAAAAATTAAAACGGAAAACAAAGAATACATTCACACACCATATACATAACAATTTAAAGGAAAAATACAAAAAATGAAAGTAATCAATCTAGAAACCATACCTTTGAGAAGATGAGCAGGGGGAATGTTGAAATTCGAGGGAAAGTTGAATGTTTGAAATGATTTATGAGGTGGGCTCCATATATATAGCCATTATCAACCGTTGTGAATTCCGCCTTGGCCGGTGCGACATTGCATAACAGTCAACCATACCAACATTGGACCGACGCCATCTAACTTCATTGCGGGCCTCACTATTTCAGCCCACTCGCATAGAAAATGGGCCTGTGTTTTACAAAAATGAATTTAATTGACCCTTGTGAATTTTGCCTCGGCATGTGCGATGTCTCGTATCAATCATTTTTGCAGCATTTGACCAACGTATAACCGACGTGGTTAGCCTAAAAGTGGGCCTTGGCATTTAAGCCCATTAGCATAGCAAATGGGAACGAATGTAATTGACTTTAATTATGGTTAATAATATATTAGATACTAATTGAAATTTATAAATGTCCATGAACTTATTAACGTCTGGTTCAGTCGGAATCGATTTAAGCACAACCTGTGAACTTTTTAGATTTTACACTTAGGTCCCTCCAAGAAGGTGAGAGAAGAAGAAATTCAAAATTGTCACAATAATGTTGTTCCGATTTATGCATCAAAGAACCGGTGTATTCATCGCTCATTTTTATTAGTATTTCATTGATACCCATATGATGAGCATTATTAGAACGATAAATTCCACCACATAGATTCACACAAAATTAGACATTCTTGTTTTTTATGAATAAAAATGATAATAAAATTCCGTCCATCAATTTTTTTAAAGTGCTAGTACATGGTCTTGAGTAAATTGTGGGTGATTACTTAAAAATATGCAATGGTCAATTGGAAGATCTTGTGGGATCATGATCGTTTCTTTATCACTTTCGGGGATTATAAGCTTGAATGGGGATGACAAAGGTCCCTGTCCGCTACGATTGGAATCAATTTTGGGACTGCCGTTGTAATTTTCAATTTTTGCACTTAGGTCCCTCCAACAAAGTGGGATAAGTCAAAATGCAAAATTAGAGGTACCAATATCTAAATCATTAAGTCATGACCACTATGCTCCGATTTGGTCATGCACGGGTGAATGGAACGGACTCAAAATCTTCACAGACAATATATGATAAAACATTGCAAAAATTACACTATAACCCAAACTTCCTTTCATGTTCTCTACACTTTAAAACTCTCCACCCGACCATAAGGACAATTTTTTATATGGAGATTATGCAAATTGTCTAAAAGGAACGCGAACTAGGGTAATCGTCTGTCAGTTTTGTTAGTATTCCAGTAATACCCTTACGATAAGCATAATGAGAAAGATAATATCCACCACATCAAATCACATGAAATTTCATATTCTTGATTTTTATTTAAAAAATACAATAAAATTCCATCCATCAAATTTTAGAAAGCACTAATACATGGTCTAGAGTAAATTATGGATGATTACTTATAAGTATACAAGAGTTAGTCGGAAGAAATTGTGGAAGTCTATGTGGAATAAGACCTTTTTTTTATTACCCTAATTAATATGAGTTTGACTATGGATGTCAAAGTTTATTTTTGGGAGGATCATAATCGAGTTTGGGACAACCAGTGAACTTTTAAATTTTTACACTTAGAACCTTCCAAGAAAGTGGGAGAAGTCGAAATGCCAAATTGGAGATAACATTTTGCTATTCACATTTTCAGGACAATTTTGTTCCGATTTGGGCATAAACCGATCGTTGGAAAAGACTGCAATCTTAACAAGGAGTATTTTACGACACTTTTCAAAAATTAGACTATGGCCCTTATAAACGACATCGCTATTATGTCGCATATAATGAACCTTCAACTGAGTTGAATGTGCGGCGCCGATCACAGTTAATCGTCACGTACGATATTGGACCAAACATTGACCGGTATCGCATTGGCTAGGAAATTATTGAACCATCTATGAATGTCCGACATCACTGGTCAATCAGACTCAGTGACTTTGGTCTCTATAGCATGCGAGGTCACTTTAAAGAAGATCATGTACTTTTTCCATGTTGAGATTAATGTCGTATGCATGTGAAAATAATATGTGTACATCATTTGGGAACTGACAAATTCAAACATAAATTTTGTTTAATGTGGTTTGGTTGTAATAGGACAAAGAGAGTTATCAATGGACATTCAGCATGTAGATGAACAGACTTGTCATTTACCTAGTTCCCCTAACAGTGTTAATGCCGTACAACATAGACAAGGGAGGTTCAATACAATTAATGTTTTAATTTCACATCAACCTTATATATTTTAATATATTTTAACATGTACTGGTAATATATATTCATGTTATGTGGTTTTTAACATGTCATTGATTCCCACATTAATTGAACAACAATTCATTATTGTATGATGTTTAACAATTTCACGAATTTTAGAATATTAATTAACATGTAACGTAACGGCTATCAATGAATGATTTTTTGTGTCATAAAATATTAAATATTATAATATTGTTGAGAACCGATGTCTCCACGTCGCACATACCGATGAAGAGATGACACTTTATTGACGTTGCATAAATTGGCTCAACTTTTTTGCAACTTCAGCCACTCAAAATGATGTCGTATTCATTAGCCTTCCACATCAATAGCCATACAACGTGGGTTCCGAAGAGCATGCGATGTCGCCCTTATTTACATGCGACATCGGCCTTCACGAAATCGCAACTATTCTCTCCGATCATTTTCCATCTTGTTATGAACGTCGTTGGTTTTTATGCATGCCGGTGTTGACCTAAAAGAAGTCGCAGATATGATCGCCTATCGTCTTCTTTCTTGCTTGGACCGACATCGGTTACAAAACTTACCAACGTCTGTCCAAAACTGAGATAAAAGATACTTTTTACCTCTGTTATAGACCGAGGTAAAAAATGTGCCTTTTACTTCGGCCGTATTGACATCAATTTTTTTGGGACTAAACACCGAGGTAAACAGTCTTGTAGAACTAAGGTAAAAGGTCCCGTTTCTTGTAGTGTTGAGACAAAACAATTCCTTCAGGATGTTTAAAGATTTTGATCCCTAAGATCACATCTTCAAGTCCTAAGTCTTTCATATCAAACTTTCCATTAAGCAAGTTCTTGGTTTGTTTGATCATGTCTTTATTGCTACATATGATGAGCATGTCATCTACATTTAGGCACATCAAAATGTATATGTTTGGAGTATCTTTGACATAGATGCACTTATTATATTAGTTTATTTTGAAACTATTTGACATTATTACATTGTCAATTTTTTTGTGCCACTATTTAGGTGCGGGTTTTAATCCAAACAAGAATTTCACAAGTCTACACACTTTGTATTCTTGTCCAGGAATAGCACAATCCTAAGATTGTTTCTTATAAATTTCATCTTCGAGCACTCCATCCAGAAAAGATTTTTTTACATCCATTTGATGTATTTCTAGATTGTGTATAGCCAGGATTTCTATTAGCATTATAATTGAAGTTATCCTCGTCATTGGAGAATAGGTGTCAGAGAAATCCACACCTTCTCTTTGCCTAAATCCTTACCCACAAGCCTTGCCTTGTACTTATCGATTGAGCCATATTTTTTAATTTTCTTTTAAAAATCCACTTACTCACAAGAGCTTTTGAACCCGATGGAAAATCAGTTAACTCCCATGTATGGTTTGTATAATGGAGTCAATTTCACTATTCACCGCTTCCTTCCACGAAGATGCATTCGGTGTAGATATGGCTTCCTTAAATGTTCTAGGATCATTTTCTAATAGATAAGCCATTTCAAAATCAGGACCAAATAATTTATTCTTTTTAGCTCTCTTTCTACGTCTTGCCCTCTTCTAATTGTCGACCAGAATTACTTGCTTCTCATTCTTCACGAGTATGTTTATGACTTAATTTGTCCTTACATGGGAACACATTTTTGAAGAAGGATGCATTCCTTGATTCCATTACTGTATTTGCATCTATATCTGAAGTATTAAACTTGTACACCAAGAATCGATAAGTACTACTATTGTGTGCATAACCAATGAAAATATAGTCAACAAAGATTTTATGTCCAATTGTGACCTTTTTAAGAGGTGTTACTGCCACTTTTGCTAGACACCCCAAGACTTTGAGGTATTTGTATGAAGGTAGATTACCTTTCCACAACTCTTAAGGAGTATTTCCAGTTACCTTATGTGGTTTGAGGTTAGTAGAGAATTCCCCCCACGTGTTCTGGGATAACCCAGATTCTTGCAACATTGCATTCATCATCTCTTTAAAAGTTATGTTCTTACGTTCCACAACTCCGTTAGATTAAGGTGAGTAGGGAGCGGTAGTTTTATGAACGTTATACTCGCCTCCCCTATCATGTTGGATAATTTTAATTGTTCTACTAAGTTGGTTCTCAACTTCCAACTTGTACTTTTTGAACTTTTCCAACATTTCATTTTTGCTACGTAATAGATACACATAGAAATATCTCGTGCAATCTTCTATGAAAGTCAAAAAAATATTTTTAATGCCGTTAGTTTGTACAAACTTTAAATCATATAGATATTCGTGAATTAAGCTTAGAGATTCGATTTTCCTCTCCACATGTGGGGATGCTATTTTTATGAGTTTTAATTATACTCAGACTTCACATTTGTCCTTACTTGTTTTTCATTTAGGAACTATGTTCATGCTCATTAGTCTATTAACCGATTTATAATTCACATTTCCCAATCTTTCATTCAGAATGTTAAAAGACTCAATGACATTAGGAAAAACATTATTCTTATTCATTGAAGACTCGAGGTACGTTAGTGTTTTGGGATGATTCTCACTATATTCTTTTTTATCAATCCATTTTTCACATAATCCTTTCCCAATACACCCCATTTTTAGATATGACTAACTTGTCTGACACGAGTTTGATTATAAAACCGTTCTTGAAGAGGACGGTGCCCGAGATCATATTCTTGCGAATGCCGATCACATGCAGGACATTGTTTAGTGTTAGCTCCTTCTCGAAAGTTAAGTTTAGAAAGACTTTCCATTGATCTTCAAACTTTGAAGTGGTGGAGTTGCTCGTGAATATTTGCTCTTCTGTTTTGCCCGTAAACATACCCTTATCTGAGCATATGTATCTAGTGGCCCATGTATCATACAACCACTCTCTTGGATTGCTCTCAACCATATTTACTCCAGTTGTCACAACACACATATCTAAATCTGAGAGCTGGCCTTTAATTAAGTTAGCTTGATACTTTCCCTTCCTAGTGTCGACCTTTTGAGGTATTTGTCTAGATTCAGCTTGGTAAAAAAGAAGTGCATCTTTTAACTCCACGTCTTGAATCCTATGCCATCAAACTTATCGGGGAAAAATCCCGCTTGTTTAGAATTTGGCAATGTTGGCATGCCTAATTTGATGAACATCTATCTTCATATTTGGATCCATCGTAGGTTTAAAAACATTGGTCTGAACTTTCGAGGTTGGCCCACTGACTAATCCACTGATGGTAGACCACTCCACCAATGTTTCTAGTGTTGACATTTTCATAAATTTGTTTTCTAGATAATTCAAACATAATATTAATTCAAAATAATTTCATAATGAATTTTAAAGGCATTTTGAGTTTCCTAAAAATTCCTAGGAAAGCCTTGTGGAGGGACACAATGTCACCTTAAAATCGCTAGTCTCCTTAGACAGAGTTTTATTTGGTTATTCATTAGAAGTTGTTTTTAAATATTATTCAAATACATATATATAATATCAATTTTCAATATCAAATATTCAAATAAATTTTAAAAATTCAAATTTAAGTTTCCAATTTAAATTTATAGATTTGAAATTTCAGCAATCTAACAATAATTAGAATCTTAATTAATTGGGGTACACTGAATAAATGACCAATTTTTTGTCTTCAAGTCAAAGAACGTTACCAAATTCAGAATTGATTAGAAATATTGCTCCATTAATTAGAATTATATTTAATTTAGAATTAAAGAATCCTATAATTACAAATAGTATTATTTTGTCCCCTGGTATCATTTGAAAAATTGGTCAATTTTAGTCATTGTCGGAATAAAAGGAAATGATCGTGTTGACCCTAAAGAATAAAATAAAAAAAATTGAAACTGATTTCAAATTTTTCCTCATACCTTGAATCCATTCGAGTAATCCGATAGAGATGAAGAAAATTCACAGAAATTTAGGTCAGAAACAGAAACTAAATCTCGCCCGGCCAAGTCGTAGATGAATAGTTTCAAATCCCAATCAAGATTGCGGTGTTTTTGGACTCAAAATTTTGATACGACATTTTTAATTGATGTTGATGAAGGGGGGGTCTCACTTCAATGAAGGGTAAAATGGTCCTCAACTTATTTTTAAATGAAGTGAAGGTTATTTTGGTAATTTCAATATTGGTCAGAGCCAGAAAACAGAAGGTCAATCCCAAATTCAGGCAAAAGGGGTATGAGTTTTTAAGTCACAGCCAATCCAGGGGTACATGTGCACTTTTGAAAAATTGAGGGGTATATATGCACTAACCAAGGAACTGAGAGGGGGAGAATGCATTTTACCCTTTTTAATTATTATTTTTTAAAAATGAATGTTTTGAGTTGGTTTATATCAAACTAAATTATCCAATAAATTAGTTTGATCAAAACATGAATACAAATCTAAATACCATATTATGTAAATTTGATTCACGTATTTTCTAGAGCAAACTAAAACATGCAAGTAACTCTGATACCATTGTTGGGAATTGATTAAATCTAATTTAGCGAAATATCAATGACCATATTCAAGATCTCATACTTGTAATCAATCTGAATCTATCTAAGGGTTTAGATTACCTTTTAAGCGTGCCTTCTAGAGAGAAACGTTCAACTACAGAGACGAGAATCCCACATTCGATCCCTATATACGTATCCACACAACACAATCAAATTTCCTACACCGTTGAATAGATCTGCAAGCAAAGACGATCACGTCTTCCTCCCTCTCTTTTACGGAAGGGTTGATTTTATGAGAATGGTAGGATTATTTTTTGTTTATGTCGTTCAAGACGACCGGAGTTTCAATGTTTTTTTGTAGTGTTTATTTCTGTAAAATATCTATCTATACAAAATAAGTATAATTCCAGTAAACCCTAATACTCCCTTTGTCCCACCCCAAATTACCCCCACCTACTTTATGAGACTATTCTCTCTAAAAGTTTGACCACGTATTTGAATAGATATATGATAAATAATTTTTTATTTGTCGTTATTATACATAGTTAAACATATTAACAGTCAAACATATTTCTCGAACAGTGTGCAATGATTGGACTATAATTTGGGCTAGGACGAAGGGAGTACAAGTCAATTTGGGCCCAACCCAAATAGACTAAATAAGTTCTAAACTCAATTCTCATATATTTACTATATGGGACAATAGTTACTCCCTCCGTCCCTCTTTTTCTGTCTTACTTCCTCTTTTTACACTATTCATTGATAATTTTATAATTGTAATATCTTAAATTATGTATAACAATAAATTATAAAAATTATATATTCTAAAAATATATGTTAAGATAAATGTAGTGATACATCACAAGATAATTTCCATATTTATATATCTATAGATTTTTACCATTCAAACAACATCAACTTTATTGATGAATAGTGAAGTAAGACACAATTAGAGGGACAGAGGGAGTATTTCTTTTATCCGATTTCATGTTTTGTGTGTGTCCCCATATGTTCAGTCATAATAAACTGCAAGGCCAATATAATTGATGCAAACTGATTAAAAGTGTTTTCCCACTATACATTCTGATCACTCAAAATAACTAAATTAATATCTCTGTAATCCTCAAACTATATTTATAGAAAATGCACATTGACTGAAAGACACTATTCCAACAACCTCTCCTTAAATTCATCCACTACCTCCTCACATATGTCATCCAAATTTACATCTCTAAAACACTCTCCATTACTACCAACTACTACTTTCGACGGTGTTTTTTCTCCATAAAACATCTAAACCAAATAATCTTTTGAGAACTCTCTCTTGTACAAATGGATTTTTAAGGTGTCTCAAACGTTAGTATGGTTTTGATTTTTGCAATCACGACAAGGGCATAAAATTTGCTTCCCATGACCAAAGGCACACTATATAAACTAATCCACAAAACCAACAAAATATTCGTTCACTCTACTAACGTTGGTATACAAATGTTTACTCCTCTCAGTGGCATGACACATCTCTATAAATTAATGGATGTGCAAATATTAGAGTTCCACACAAAGAACGCTTCTACACTACAACTAATTCCAATCAACATCAAGTTACTACAATTCTTAACGTACAATATCACCTTACTATATTATAAATATATCTTACAATATCACATTCATGAACATGGCATTAACTACATCAAGAATTCTACTAAAAAAACTCATTCCATGGCTTCAATTCAAGGGATACTTACATGATCCTACCCACAAAATATATATGCCATCAAACAATTTCTAACTTATTCTAGCATTAATATAAAAAAATTTAAGTTTAAAAAGGGTACATTTTAGGGTTTTCAATGAGCATCCAATGTCTTTTTCCTCAAAAATGGCATTAACAAACCCAAACTTTAAAAGCACCACATTTTACCCACCAAAAAAGTCGGTATGTGAGCATTTATTACACTTCTAGCACCGATACATGCATCCTTAAAGCGGTGTTAGCATATTTTCCTAACATAGACATCGGTTCTAGCACCGCTAGTTTCCATTTCAATATCAATTGATGCTAGAAAATGTCATTTTCATGATTTTTCTAACATACACACCGGTTGGTGGAACCAGTTATGTGGCGGTGCTGAAATCACACATAGGCACTTGTATTTTCTTTTTCTTACATAAATTCAGTGTATATCATATTTCTAGCACTGGTACTAGTCAACTGATGCCTATGAGGCTATTTTCCAGTAGTGTTTTGAAGATATATGTTATAAGAAATCTAAAAAGGTGTCATTCAATAATGTTTATATTTATACACTAATT
This sequence comes from Rubia tinctorum, assembly GCA_032355605.1. Taxonomy (NCBI): domain Eukaryota; kingdom Viridiplantae; phylum Streptophyta; class Magnoliopsida; order Gentianales; family Rubiaceae; genus Rubia; species Rubia tinctorum. The sequence goes on from JAULKM010000008.1 coordinate 13,138,471, forward strand.
TATTTTTATGGTCATAGTTATGAAATTTTGATTATAAAAATAATTAAATTATAACTTGAAATTGGACGGAAAGCATTAGTTTTGAAAACTAGACCATTCTCAATTAAAAATTTCATTAATTATATATGACCCGTTTAACCTAAAATTTTATTTTGTGGGGTGAATAAGTTTAATTACACAAATAATGAGTCAGTAAACTGCTGTAACATTTATCCACTACTCCCTCCGTCCCACCATTATTGACAATGTTTACTTTTTCAAAATCAAATTTGAAAAACTTTGACTTTAAATATGAGCTAATATATTTATAATAAATATATCATGTTAGATATCGTTAAATTCGTTTTAACATTTATTTTCTAAATATTAATTTTTTATGTGAAATTATTATGAATTTAATGACAGTCAAACATGATCATTAAAAATTGTAAAAAAAAATATGTCATTAAATTTGGGACGAGAATTATATCCTCGAACTCTTGTTGTTGTTGACCAACAAGTTAAAACCATCGTACTCTTGTTGTTGTTGACCAACAAGTTAAAACCAAGGGTCATTGAATTTGACACGACTTTACAACCTTTTACCAACCAAAGATTGAAGTCTGGGAGTTGGCGAAGCATATCGTTATCACTTCACAGTCCCCGACTCACATTCGTGCTCACACAACTCAGACTCAGAATCAGAATCAGAATCAGAATCAGAATCATGGGTGCCATCAAAGCTGCAGTTGCTGATGGGGTGTTGACATTCTTATGGGTTTTCAGTGCTTCGTCACTCGGGATTTTCACTTCCTTGATCGCCAGCGCCCTTGGCGTGGCTACTCACCAGTGGCTGGCCACTGTCTCCATCTCTACGTGTCTTGTTTTTGTAAACTTGTTCATTTTCGGGATCCTCGGCGATGCCCTTGGTGGAGCCACCTTCAATCCCACCGCCACCGCCGCGTTCCACGCCGTCGCCTGGGCGGCCCGCACTCTTTATCCGCGGCGGCCCTCCGTTTCCCTGCTCAGGTCCGTGTCGTTCTTCTTAATTACCTTCTGAGTTTGTGCTGCTGGTGAATATTCCTATAATAAATTTGATGCAACAGGCCGTCGGGGCGGTAGGCGGCGCCATGGCTATCAAGGAGTTTATGCCGGCCAATTACAAGCACCTGCTGGAGGGACCTTCTTTGAAAGTGGACTTGCATACTGGGGCAATTGCTGAGGGCTTATT
>JAULKM010000008.1:13140756-13161401 GCA_032355605.1 Rubia tinctorum
AAGATAAAATTTTCGGGTTGCATGAACCGGGTTATAAAATTTATAACTACTACACATTGCATAATAAAACTTTAATAATGCAACGAAGACATTTTACCTTTTATTATTCTAATAAAAACCCCGTCTTTCCATAAGCCTATGGAAAGACCGTCTTTCCCAAGACTTTGCCAAATATAAAATAATATATTTATAATAATAATAATACCATATGAAATATAATTGGATTCATGTTAACATCTATTTTTTAAATATAAATTTTTTATAAGGAATGGTTATATGTAGTTAGAGATATTGGCAGTCAAACATAATTATTGAATACCGTAAAAAATTAACATGATATTAATGGTGGGAAGGAGAGAGTATTTTTCATCCAGTTACCTAACATTCACACAATTTATTTTGGCATAAAGTTGAATAAAAAGTTGACTGAATAGATGACAAATAAAATGAGAAGTCGATATTAATTTAATTTTTTCAAAATATTAAACTTAAAAAGCCTATACTAAAAAGAAAGGGTATAATTATATTCATCCGTTTTGATACTTTTGCATGTAATAGTTCCCCACTTTCCAAACTCTGGCAAAAGCAATGTGTTAAGGAAATAGAAACTCTTTTTCTTGTAAAAAAGTTATAAATGTTAGTTACCTTATAAAGATAATTATAGATGGTAATTTCCTTATAGATTTATAATCTTATTCCTATTAGAATTTAATTTATTATAACATTATATATTGTAATACTCATCATTGATGAGGTGTGTCATTGATGTGATATTAATACACCATTAATAAAGTCTTTTATATTTATCATGGTATTAAAGATTAAAAATTCTGAAACCTAAAGACTAAATAAATCTGCTGTCGTCTTCTGCCAGAGCTGCCGCCGTCAAACCGTGCATTACACTACACACGCTACCACCGTCGTCGACTGCCCTGCCGGTTGTTGTTTTTCCGATCGCCGCTGCAATCTCAACGGTTGTTGCGATCCGTACGACTCCAATCTGCCGACGAGTGACGTTCACGCGCCACCGCCCGCGTTTCCGCCCTTTGCCTACTTAATTTTCTGCGCCGCTACCATCTCTGGTTGCCGCCGATCTTCGTAATTTATTACCATGTATGATCTCGCCTCAGGTTCCGGTTCCGATGTTACTGAGCAAGCCCGCATCGCTACTGAACCTGAGCGTAATAAGTCACAGAATCTCAATGTCACCGACGTGATTGCAACTTTAATCAAACAGTTGCAATTACAATCTGGCTCTGGGGGATCTATACCTTTTGGTCGATCTCTGAACGATCCTTACTATCTGAGTACCTCTGACAGCCCCAATTTATCAATCTGTCTTGTCATACTGAAAGGATTTTAATTTTTTTTAATGATTCGCAATTTTATAATCTTATTCGCAAGTTGGGCATTTTTTCTCATCATGCTCCAACTTGAGGGAGGGTGATAAGGAAAAAATAAATTCTTTCATTTGTAGAGAAAGGTTATAGATGATAGTTACCTAATAGAATTAGTTTCCTTATAAAATTAGTTATATATGGTAATTTTCTTATAGACTTAGAATTCTATTACTATTAGACTTTGAATTCTATTACTATTAGACTTTGGTTTGTTGTATCCTTATATATAGTAACTCTAATCATTGATGAGGTATCTCATTGATGTGGTATCAATGCACCTTAATAAAGACGTTCATATTTTACCATGATAGAATATAGAAAACTTTATTAATGCTGCATCGATACTGCATCAATGACACACCTCATCAATGATGGGGATTATAATATATAGTGTTATAATAAATCAAATTCTAACAAGAATAAGATTCTAAGTCTATAAAGAAATTATCATCTATAACTATTTCTATAATGTAACTATCATTCATAACATTTCCTACAATAAAAAGATTTTTATTACTTTTAACACAATGCAATACTTAAAATCTTAGGTGATTGAATAACCGCGGGGGAGTACAGGAGAAGTACTTTCAATTTCCATGTACTGCTTGACATATAATACTACCTAAATATTGTCTCTATCTTCCAAATGAAATTGCACCCTTATTTTATTAACACTGTTCACTATTAAAATTTAATAACATATTTAAATAAATTTATAAACAATAATATTATCGTATATGTTATTCTTCAATTCGTCATAATAAAAAAATTAAATATTAACTTTTTATTTGTTATTGTGATACGTTGATAATTATATTAACGGTTAAATATGGTTTTTGAACATGATAATAATTATTGCGGTGTAATTTCAATCGAGAGTACACTCTAAGGGCCACGCGTGGGCAACATCGCAAGATCAAACGACCATAATATACAATACTTAATTGGTTTGTTTATTACGTGATCGATAGACTTAAATGTAAGAAGAAAGAAAACGTTGTATGCCCGTCTCGCTTTCATTGGGGATTGCACAATTCTTAAGCAAAACACCTGTCGGCCGGGCTGGGCAGACGGGGAGAGAGATGCACGCTGCTACTGTGCGTGTGCTTTGTTTCAGAATTACTAATATTATTAGTTGGTGTTTTCTCAAAGAAATTATTCATGAGAGATTTGAATATGTATGTAAGGTGTATATTAGCTGTTTTAATATTGACAACCCTTCTGGCACCAACTTTTAATCCTTGAAAAAGAAGATATCATAACGAACTTATGAGTTCTGATGAAGTGATTCCAATTTATAATGTGTTTTTGTTACATGTAATCATTACACTTGATCAATTAATTTGCTTAATTTACCATTAATTTGCTCTAGGGGTTCCTATTTTCGCAAAAATTTGTAAAAGATAAAAACTACTATGTACTCCCCTTCTATGAATTTTATATGTTAGGATTATTTGATGTTGAGATAATAGGGAATCATGTATTAATTGTCACATGTTTAATAAATCACCCTCCACTTATACTTATTTCATTTACGACAAAATAACTCTATCCCAATATATATTTTATGACATTTATTCATTAATGTTATATAATACTATGACGACACCAGGTAAGATACCAAGATACCATCAGTTAAATTTGTGTTAGTATAGTTATGTATACCAACATTTTAAATATAGTGTTGTGATATCATTTTATGTCAACATTGCATGATTTATGTCCAAATTAATGTAGGGACAGGTGAATTATTAATTCATTAATAAATGAAACATAACACATATTATAGTTTTAAAATTATAATATAACGACATTGATGTACTTATAGTGAGTCAAAACAAACAATTGTGAGATGGTGTTCTAAAAGTATTATGTTTTAACATTACAATATTTATGGCATATTAACATTACAATATAATTTTGTTATGAATTGCTGAAAAATATTCAAAATATGTAATTAATTATTAAAATAATTAGTAAATTTTAATTAATACACTAATAAAAATATTATTTTAAGAAATTATAGATGTGAATTTAAATAATTAAATAGCCTTTCCGCTAATTATTGTTTTTAACATATATAAATTACAAAAAATTTATTATTTGAAAATTACTATGTCCAAAAATACAAAAGTGGTTTAAAATATAAAATTACAAATATTTACTTTTAAAAATGTAAATATAAGATAAGAATGGAGAGTTTTAAATTATTTGGTCTCAACTTTGGATCAATTTAGGCGAAAAAATCAATTTGGAAAGTAAATGGCACGCAATTCTCCTTCGCTACTTTCTTCCTCATTCTATGGATACTGTCCACAAGTCATACGTCGTGGGCTATGGTATTAGCCACTCTCCATCACCTTCTCAAATATTTAATGTATTGGCAAATTTTCAGTCATTTCAATCTGCTCCATCTATTCATGATTAGTAAATTCTATTTACATATTCCTTCTTAATTACTACTATTTTTTAATTATTTTCTCAAATTATGTATGTGAATTGACATGAATTGTGTATGGGAGTTGTGTTTGTAGTAGTGCGGGAGTTGTGTTTGGACTTTACTACTCCCACCGTTGTTTTATGGCGAAGTAATATCGAATTGTGTATGGGAGTTGTGTTTGTAGTAGTACGGGAGTTGTGTTTGGACTTTACTACTCCCACCGTTGTTTTATGGCGAAGTAAAGAATAACAACCAACGGAGGGGATAGGAAATACAACACATGGAATTGCGAACCAAAGACGGGAAACTATTATGCTACAACAAGAACAATAGGCAAAAGTATAAAATCAACCGGAATCATAAAAACATTTTAGGTAATCATCTCAATACTTTTTTTATATTAAATGTCACCTGTTATGATGGGGGATTTAGTGGACCGTTTATTAATTTGAAAAAAAAATAAGTACAAAGATGGGGCATAATACCTAACTTCAGTAATATCCGTGCAACTCATTAAAGTTATACATATGTCCTATAACTATCCTAATAAGTTGCAAGGATTCGAAATAACGTGGAATACAACAAAAGAAACTGTTACAGAAATCAATAAGAGTTCATTACCTTCTGGAAGCCATCCTAAGAAATTTTAAACCTTCTAAGATGAGGGATTGAGATGACATCGAGTTGAATCTTGCTCTGTATAACCCTGGGCAGACCTGTAAAAGAAAATTTGGAGTTGACCTGATCAATGCTCTCGAGTTTCGCCAGTGAATCCACGACATTGTTGGCCTTCCTATAGATGTGAGTGATGGAGAAATTGAAACGTTGAAGATACATCCATATGTTTATGAGTTCTTGAAGGCATTTCCATGGCGGCTTGATCTTCTTTTTTATTGCCTTAACCAGTGTCTGTGAGTCACTCTCTATCTGGGTGCTATATATGTTGTGTTCTTCCGCTTTCTCCAGTCCAAATAATAATGCCCTTGCTTCAGCTGGAAGTGTCGTATATTGCTTGAGTGTTTTAGTGGTTCCTATCACAAGTTGCCCTTGTTGATCTCTGGTTATAATACCTGCTCTTACTTGTCCATTCTTTAAACAAGATCCATCTATATTCAGTTTGCATAACTCATTATTTGGAGTTTTCCAATAAACCGATTTGATGCACTTTCTGATTTTGCACCTGGCTTCTAAGACATTTGAAAATCTCAGAGATAAATCCCAGACAAAGTTCATCTTATAACCCAACATAATATCATTAAATTGATATAAAATTTTCCTTATAATCAGATTGATATCAGGTTTAATTCCTTCATGATAAGCTTTATTTCTGGAGCACCATATAAACCAAGAAACAACACATGGAATGATTATGATCAAGTCTTTGAACTCTGTGTGTTTGATATCTAAGTTCCAGTAATAATAGAATTTATCCCATGGATATCTGAAATGCTTGGTTTCTATGTTAAATGTTTTATCTATGGATTTATAGATTTGTCTTATTACCTTACATTCATTAAAACTGTGGTGAATTGATTCAGATTCTATTAGACAGAAGCAACATCTTGAAGGTAAATGAAATGTAACGTCCTCTAGTATATCTGGAAAAGGAATAGGCCTATTTAATAGTCTCCGGTTCATGAAGCTTACTTTTTTTTTGGAATAATTGGAGACCACATATGTTTAAAGGATTGAATTTTCTGTTAGAGTTCTAACTATTGATTATTGGACCATGCTCAGTCCACCTTGAGTCCCAAAAGGATACCCTTCCTTTGTCAATTTTTATTTTTATGTTCTTGATGGCTATGCCATTTACTTCTTTGATTCTGGTCCATGTTCTTGAATTTTTGTGGTATTCTGGAGTTGACTATATGAATTTAGTCCATAATGAATCCCCAGATTGTAGCTTCCACCACTGTTTAAGTGAGAAGCGTGTAATCATAGTGTTTATGTATTTAAAACCAAGCTCATTCTCATTTGTTGGATAACATAGTTTATGAAATTATCTCCAAATTCTTTTATTCTGTGGGTTATTTGTATTTGGGTTCCATAAGAATTTGGGGAAAAAATTACGAATCTGATCAATTACTGCATGTTTAGTTGGTTTTTAAAAAATGGCCAAATTCAAGGGAATTGATGATGGAACATGTTTATTAAAATTGACTTCCCAGATGCAGATAGCATCTTATTATTCCATGAATTAATTTTCGATTTCATTGAACTGGTTATTTGGTTAAAGTAAGGGTTTTTAATTCTGCCAATGAACATAGAACATCCCAAGTAATTAAATGATCAGAAAGCCTTAGGAAAAATGGTCTTTCCATAAGTTTATGTACAGTCCACTGTGGCTTTTACCTTAAATATTGTAATTTTTAATAAAATTTAAATATTGTATTTTAAAAGTTAAAACAAGTAATAATATGTATTTGAATGTGAAAATATAAAAATATACAATACAAAAAATATTTTTAAAATTTCTAAATTTAGTACTCCCTCCGTCCCAGCTGTATTTGCACATGATGACTTTTGCAAGTTGACCAAAATCAATTTCTACCGCTGATATCTTTACTTGTGCACATTTAAAAATAACAAAAAGTTAATATTATGAAAATAGATGTTACGGCGATTCTAACAAGATCCAACATGATAGTATAGTATCTTATATATTACTCGATTTTTACTTTTTAAATTAACCTATTTTGAAAATAAATAGTGCTTGTGCAAATTCAGATGGGACAGAGGGAGTATGTAATTTTAAAAATGCAGTGTATAAGGTAAAAAATAAATGGCATATCCACAAACTTATGGATAGGCCACCTGTTAGGAGACCCACTCTTAGATGATAATGATCTTATTATCATTCCAGTTTCATATTTGATTTGATTAATTATATGTTGTGTTGTGTGTTTGGATATGTAGAAACTTGATTTTTCAAAGTTAAACTTTTAGGCCAGTAGCCAACACATAGGATTGGAAAAGGCTAATGATTGTTTTTGGGCCCTGTTTTGTATATTTCCGGAAAATTGTTGTGTCATCAGCAAAAGAAAGATAGGAAACTTTTTTCATTGGTTCAGGGAGCTTATAATACCTTATGTTAGCATATTGAAACAAGAAATTTAAATTTCTTGTAAATGTTTCTGCCATTAGAATGAATAACAAGGGGGATAATGGATCCCCTTGTTTTAGTCCTCTTGTTGCACTGAAATATCCTTGAGGGGCTCCATTGATAAGAATGGAGAAGAAAACTTATTTTAAGTTTCTCATTATTAGTGAGTTAAAATGGTCAGAAAAACCATTTTGTTTGAGAAGTTTAGTTACGAAGGACCATGAAACCCTTTCAAACACTTTCATCATGTCCAATATTATTATCATGTTATGTCCACCAGTCTTACAGTGTAAAAATGAGGTCATTTCTTGCATCATAATTACATTATCAGAAATTCTCTACCAGACATAAAAGCAGATTGCTCCTGACTAATAATTTGATTCATATATGGTGTTAATATTTTGATATGAGTTTAGGAAGGACTCTGTGAAATTACACAATGGCTATAGTCTTTTGAAAGAATAGCATACTTCTTTCTTGAGTATTAAGACTATCAGAGCTGAAGAGATAGCTTTAGGAATTTATGACAAGTTTTGGAAATATAGTATTGCATTTAGTGAATCCACTTTAATAATATGCCAACACTTTTGGAAGAAGACTCCTGAGAAGCCGTCGGGTCCAGGAGCTGATTGATTGTCCATATTTTTTTATTTTAGTTAATTCTTCCATCATAACAGGTTTAAAAATTTCTTGATTCATTTCATTTGTTATTATATTGGATATGTTATCCAAGAACCAAGCTAAATTAATCACTATTGGATCAGTATTTTCCTCTTTTAAAAGATTTGTGTAGAAATGGATTGCTTCTTTACTTATTTCATTTTGTCCTTGAATCCAGTTTCCTAATCATTCCTAATGTATGTGAGTAACTATCTTTTACGTTTAGACTTAAATGTTTGATGGGGAAATTGGGTATTTGAATCCCTTTCTTTCAGCCATTTTATCCTTGATATTTGTTTCCACTAAATTTCTTGATTTCTGAGAACATTTGTTTGGTTTTCTTTAGCCAGATTTAGGTTTATTATATTTTGTTCAGTTTCATTTTTCTGTAGATTAAATTCAAATTTATGTAATTGATCTTCACGCGTTTTAACTTCATCAAATACATTACCAAATATTTTGTTTGTTCCATGTTTTTAATGTAAGTTTCAGATTTTTCAATTTAAAGTTTAATCTTTGCATTCCTGTTAGATATGTTTGTATCTGTCATGCATCTTCCACAAGTTTCATGAATATTAGATGATTAATTCAACAATCTTGAAATTTGAAAGGTTTTGGGCTAGATGTTGTTGAAGTTTCTGCTATATTGAAAATTAGAGGGGGTGTGATCCGATTGTTCCCTTGCCAGGGTTTTGATCTGAGAGGATTGGAAAGTTGACCACCAGAGGTTATTTGAAATACCTCTATCTAGTTTTTTCCAAACCCTACCTTTGGGTCTCATACCTATCCTGGTATAGAGACTACCTGAGGTATGTGTATTTGACATATTTTTTCATTAAGGAATTTATTAAAAGTTTGGATGCTCTTTTGATCTGGAATTGAAGGTCCCAAGTATTCCTCATTAGAGCTGATAACATTAAAGTCCCCAATTGGTGTTAATGGTTTTTTTTAAATGTTGAATTTTTTTCCATAATTTCTTTCTTTCTTTTATTGAGTGTTTTGCATATGTGAATCAAGTTAAACATTCACTGTTAATTGAGGGATTTCTGAGAATCAATTATTCTACCACTGTTATTATCTCTATTTGAATGAAATCATCACAGATGATCCATATTTTACAACCTGGTGAAGAGAAATAGTTCTGAAACCCAGTATTGAAGGCAATGCTTTGAATTATATCAGATTCAAGCATTGGTTCAATTAAAACAAAGACATTAATTTTATGTCTTTTCTTGATGTCTTTTATTCGTATTTGTATTGCATTATTACCAAAACCTCTTGCACTCCAGACACTAATGTTGATTCCTATCAAAAGGTGTTTTTGGAAGAGGTCAATGAGGAATGGGTTTGAAACGTTTTAGGGGTATCTGTGTAATATGTTTTTGTATATTTTCTGGATTTTTTATTTATTTCAACCTCATCAGGTCCATGGTTTCTGCATTTTTTATTAACTTATTGAATCTTTTTTGTGATTCAGTTGGGTTGGCTTTACTTTCTAAAAAGTTGAGTTGTTGTTCAGGCCCAGTTTAGGATTGGTTTCTTCTTGGTTATTCATTGTTAAGCCAATCTAAGATTTAATCTTTTTTTACTGTTTGAGGTAAAGGAGGAAAACTTCCTCCATTTATTTCAATATACTTGTCTTCTTTAACCTGATCTTGATTTTTTAATAATGGAGTATTTATGTTCCTTTAGATGTTTTGGGTTTAGATTTGCTAGAAATGTAAACAGTACTTGGATCAGTAAGAGAGACATTAGATTCACTAATGTTAACCTTTTTCCCCTTCACAAGAAACATTTAGCACAACATTTTAAAGGAAAGAATCAGATTTTTCCAAATCAACAGAAATGTTATTTCTTGGAACATCATTCTCTTAAGTCGCCTCATTCTAATTAGTATCATATACGTTACTCAAATTAGCAGCATGCAATTTATTTAGCAAGACAAACTGATCAGTGTTCACATCATTTTGATTTGTATCAGCTTCAGGCATGACATTTTCATCAGATGTTTCCTCACTGTGAACAATTAATTAAACAAGGGCTATTAAGTAGAGTTTTAGTGGGAACCTGAGACCCTGAACAGGGGCCTAATCTTTGATACTCAGTTCAAGTGTTATCTGAGCATCCTTTTGTTCTTGAGCTTCCTTTCCCTTTCCATTAGATGCCACCTACTGTGAATTGTTATTTTTATTTTTTATCACTAGAATATAAGTCTTTTCTTTAATATTTAAGCCAGATGAATTGCCAACTCCTTTACCATTATGCCTGTCTGTTCTCCATTGAGGTTAGACTTATTACTTGTGATAGTTTGATTGTATTTTGATCTCCAAGCTGTGAACTTAGCAGCGTTATTGTCAAACCTGCATTCAGAAACTAAATGGCGCAATTTAATGCAGTTAGAGCAATATTGAGGAAGACCTTCACGCTATAAATATTGCCAAAAACAAATGTCCATGAAACTCAACCAAATTATTTCTAATAGTGGCTTTGTAACATCAATCTCTACACAGACGTTGGCTACATGGGGTCTAGTTTTATTAAAGGTTGCCTTATTGACTGTAACTGGGGTTCCTAAAATATTTCTGACAGACATCATAGCCCGGTAATAAAAAATGTTGTGGTAAGCCATAGAGTGATATCCATACTGGAGCAATAGGAGAATCAGCATTATGATTAAAATTTGGAACCCATTTAGTTATACGAATAGAATAAGGATCAAAGTTCCAAATCTTATGCAACCAACATCTATAATAATCATCTAGCAATGAAAAATTAATCAAAACCTTGTGATTATCAAGAAGAGTAATATCAGAATGACCCTTGAATCCTGCAGTTTGAAATTCCCTCCTCAATTTATTGAGTTGTGGTCGACTTCTGGAAAATTTTCCCACCAAAGTCCATCGGAGCGGGGCTTCCAGTTTCTCGCATTCTGAATATGTAAAGTGAAGCCACGGTTCACCTAGATGGTCTATTTTTTGTTTTGGATTGAAGGGGACTTGTGTATTGATCTGATCATAATGGGGGTTTAATGCCTCGTGTAGTTCGTTGTTTAGGGATTGCACATAGGAAATAGTGGGCTTGTTAATCGTTGGTAGCTCTGCCATCTTGGCATCACCGGAACGGAAGTTCAGTGGAAGGAAACTAGAGTTTTTTGCCAGATCGCCACAGAGAAAAAAATCGATGTTTTTTTCCAGTAGCATCATTCTCTTTCATTTCGATAAACGTACCCAACCAACCTTAAAATCACCAACTGCATCGTCTATTCTTTCCCACATACCGCAACCACGTTTCGAGAATAAGGTTTTCATCACCTTTTAGTATGAGCATTTATTTGTGCTAATATGGTAGAGGAAATGGGAGATTAAAATGTTTAGTAAAATTCCAACTATAAATTTCATCTCAAATTAAAAAATAGTCAAAAAATCTTATTCTAGGACGAACGAAAAAGAAATGTAGGAACCTTATTTTGGGACACATAATATATTCTATTACATACTCCCTCCTTCTCAACCAGATATGCTTAATTGACTATTTTGAGTCAAATATAACTAATTTCAATAACTGAATTATATATATATATATATATATATATATGTTAAAAGATAGAAAATGTACTTTTGTACCCTTAGTTCTTTAATAAGTAATCCCTGGTTTTTTCGAATGTGAAAATATATCTCTGGTCTCACCTAAAAATTTAGTTAAACCGAAATAAAATGAAATGAGAGATTTTTCCTTTTAACTACAGTATCTTAGCCTAATATAATTTTGAAATATATGTTTGTTTGTATACCCCTAAATTCTTTAGTAAGCGCAAATATAACACCCCCTTCAATTTTTTGGAAGTGCAAATATACATCACATTATTCCCTGGACGGACGAACATCACCCAATCGCCGCCCTGACGCCACCATAACTCAACATCTTCGGCTGTCATGGCATTAACAGAGTGTCTTCGCTAATATCCGTGCAACTCAATTATTCACTCTCTGCCTCCTCACTATTAAGATATTCTGCTCACTCACTCACTTGCCGTAATAACGATCGTATAATTCTCATTTCTCCGCACACATCGCTAAGTTTCAAAAAATCAAAGTTCATATAACAGAAGAATTTGTATTTCAAATAGAGGAGATGTGGTATGAATGCAAGAGCAACGCGTTGAATGGTCGACTTACACTGCTTATTTGTTTATACCTCGATTGTATCAAATGTTATCATTTTGTTTTTGCAATGTTATTCCATTGATTTTAGTGTGTGTATATTTTAGTGTTTGCTGTTTTCATTGAATATTTAGGTTTGTTAGGGGACATTGTATATGATGCATTGTATCCATTGGTACCTCGGATGTGATTATAAGTTCGATTGCATGTTTGCTTTGAAGGTTTAGGTTTATGGTTGTATTGTGTTTTTGAGCTAATTTGTTTCTGTTATGTTAGTTTTTTGCATTCAAAGGAAACTAATTAGGAATGCAACGATTGAATACGGTTATGATTCCTCGATATACAATGTTTATTTTCATTTATCATTTGTATTTTGCTTGTGCGGTATATGAATTACGTTCAAATTTTATGTGCAGTGATATTTGAAATGAAGGAATCAAGTACGCCTACATAAATAAGGATTGATGGTAATCCTAGGATATCAAGGCAATTGCAGCAAATGTTTTTGGTTTCATCTTTGGAGATGATGATGACTATTACGAAAGCGAAGAAACTCGGGTGTTTTGATAGTAGATGTCATTGGATTAGATGAGGTTGGTTACTTGCATCATTATTCTGATATAGTAGTTATTAAAAAATGTTTTTGTCCAATGATGCATATAGTAAACGTATCAGACTCTTTGTATAGTTGTTCTTTTTCAATTGTTTTCCTGGACCAGAAATTACTTATAATGTATTATATTTCTGCAGACAATTCACACTCTTAAAAAATATAATTAGACCCCCACTTTATAAAATAAGTGCAAATATAAAGCTGAAATTCTTGTTTATGTTCAAATGATGGATCTACATCAAGGGTAAAATAGTCTGAAACTATATTGAAAATAGAACAGGGATATTTTGGTTATATTTAGTCCAGTCAACGCCGATCTCCGACATCAGGGTTAAGAGTTATTGAGTCAATGTCGTTCAATGGGTATATTTGTCATTTTGAAAAATTGGAGGTTATATTTGCACTTTCAAAAAATGAGGGTTTGAAAGCATTTTGTCCTAAAAGTTATAATGTAAAGTAGAGGTCTCTTGACAATGGCCTATCTTTAAGTTATGAACAGTACACTGTATTTTTTACTTATACACTGAATTTGTTAAATTACATACTCCCTCTGTCCCACCTCAAATTGCAAAGAGAGAAAAAAGTGGGTATTTTTCCACAATCTAAAACGTCAGTAAAACTGACAAAAAACATGCTTTGAAAAGACAAAAAGCTGACTGATGTTATCTGAATAAGTAAGATGCTTAGTGCTTATTACAGCAAATTAGCTAGCGTATTTAACACCAATATTATTCCAAAATTTACAAAATTACCACTTAAATATTTTAAACAAAAGACAATAATTACACTTTCAATAGAAATTGCTACTCATCTTCATCTTTCCCGGCAAGAATCAGCCTTCTTCTTTGCGGGCCCTCAACTTCATCCTCCTCACCAAGATGATTCAAGCTCGTGAAATGAAGAACACATAAAGAATTAAACATCCAAAGAAAACCAAGTACAGATCAAACAACAAACATAAACACACACTAAAACACCAAGAACAGAGCACATACCAAAACAATGACACAAAAAATAGAGCACACACCAAAAAAATAAACACCAACAGGGTACAAATAAAAAAACACCAATAACAGAGCAAAAACAAAAAATAATAATAAACACCCCACGTCGCAGGAAAAAAAATAAGACAACACTATAAATCGAACAAAATATACTGGAAAATAATCCACCACCTAACAATCAAATTCCACACCAGTATAGTATTTCAATGTAAAATAATTAAGCAAAACACACTAATTCAGTGAAAACCCAGTTGAAAATGCTCAACTCGGTCCGACTCGCGACGATTCGGTTTGAGTCATGGTGACTCGGCAGATCTAGAACATGAACGATTAAAATGCACAAAACTCAACTTACAATCAAAGCGCAACATCATAAATCAGCAAATTCCGCACAAATACATGAACAAATTTATAAATCAGACTCAAAACTAATTTTATGGGTGCAAGTAACACAACAAACTTGGATTTTGAACCAAAAAGGAAAATATTACAAGAGAGAAGAAGAAATACAGACCTACTCAGATTGTTAAGGAGAAGAAGAATGGGAAAAATGAAATGGGTTTTCATGGAATAAAGAGACGTGTGAGAAGAAGAAAAGAAGATGAAAATAAAAGAATAATTCCGCATATGAAGAACAATGGGAGAAGATGAAAATGGAGAAGGAGAAAAGAAAAAAGAGTAAAGATTCATTGTAGGAGAGAAAATCACATGGGGTGTTGAGAAAATTAAACGTTGGACACATGTTTACTCAAAAGCTGGCCACCTCTAATTAAAAACCCTAACCCATATTAAAGATCCCACAAAGCCCAGTAATTTCAGCCATATAGAGGGATATTTTGAGGTTTTGGGCCGACCAAGCAACCTATTTTTGGGTTGTTTCAGTTAGTGCAATTTAGGGCGGGACAATTCAAAATAGAAAGTGTGTTATTTGACATGGAACGGGAAGAGTACTAAATCTATAAAAAAAATTGTATTTTATACTATATTTTCAAATTCAAATGCACATTAGTAATTGTTTTAACTTATACAATGCAATATCTATTTTTTAATTATAATTTTAAGGTAAGTTTATGGATAGATCAACTTTCCGGAGACTTCCTTTAATGTATAATATTGTTGGATTCTTTATAACATAGTACTCCCTCCGTTTTACCTGAATCTACATTCTTTTTTGTCAACTTTCTCAGGTCATATTTGACCAACGATAACTTTAATTACGTATATTAACCGTCTCTGTTAAAATTTGATATTTAAAAAATACACCAGGTAGGAAATCCAACATTATCTCATAGAATGATGTTGGTGTCCATACACCAGTTGAAATTTATAACCAAACATACTTTGAGAAAGTTTGACCAAAAAATATGTAAGCTTAAATGGAGAAGTATATCTTTAAATTATATTTTAAAAAATTATAAATTTTCTATTGCCTCTGTTTTACTATTTTTGGCACAACTTTAGGTGGCATTTTTTTACAAGATGAAGTGTGTGGAAAAAATTGAGTGAAAAGAGTAAAATTGATGAGAAATTCAAAATGATTCACTTTTCATCATAGAAGAAAAATGAGAAGCGTATCAGTATCAAACATTAGAAAACAAAAGGGTTTTTACATGCGGACTCCAAAAGGTTAACTAATCAACTTTGATTAAACGGAGAGGATATGAACTATGGAGCATGATCATAATTCCCAGAAAGTATGCAATAGTTGCCCAAGATATCTTTCATGCTAAAATTGCATCATGACTAATGAGTGAGCATGGTTTGAAGATGTTCTGCAATTAACAATCCCAAAGCTTTAGTTCAGAGGGCATATTTTCTCATACGAGAAGTACTTTTATTGCTACCAATTACCAAACAATGTAAACGGGAAACATGAAACCAGGTGAGAAAATGACATTTGGGTTTTTGACTTCCTTTGATCTTATGTTGGGGAAAGAGTAGATAAGAAATCAAAAATTTCGGCATCTTTAGGTACTGTGGATCGGATCCCGCAGGAACCTCTCCATCTGGCGAGCCCTTGTCCTAATGGACATATCAAAGACTTTCTGACTGAATTCCACCACAAGCCCACCAAGAATGCTGGGGTCAATCTGGATGTGACAAACAATAATCAGAACCATTCACTAGCAAATATAAAAATAAATTAGGAATCTGACGAGAATTTAGAAACTTGCCTTCTGCTCAAGGTACACGGTCTTTCCTTCTCCGATCACCTCTTGTAGAGTGTCTTTCAGTTCTTTCTCCTCTTCTGCTGGAAGAGGCTGGCAGAGAGGCGCATATAGTAAATATATACAGAATTTCAGCAGTTTGGACATGCTATTCTTCATGAAACATAACAAGGGGTAAACAAGAAACAAGGCATTTAATATGTTCTTTTTTCCCCTCAGAAATCTCTCTCCCCAAAGGGCTAACCTTAATATTTGTACTTGCTCAACGCCCCGACTCAACCAAAAACAAAGCTACACCCAAATCATTGCAGGAAAAACTATGGTTATGATCCTTATAATGCCTTGTTTCTTGTTGGTCCAAAACTGTAATTTTACCCAAAAACATTGCAGAAACAGGCACAAATGGCCACGGGATCTGTTGTAGGCTGTTTCTTGTATATTTGACCACTAGTCAACATTTTAAGTGAGTTGGTAGAAGTGTTAAAACACACATTTTATGGACCATAATAGTTAAAATACCACCTAATTTTTGAACCAAAACGTTACTTTTTCCTTGCAAAAATCGACTGATACAACTAGTAACCTATGGTGGTCACACACTTGTGCCAATTCACCCAAATTTGAAGGCCAAAACAACAAAAAATCTAAGTATGTGGACCACAATTAAACTAAGGGGGGTGCCTCTTCAAGGGTACGAGAAAATCCATGGAGGCTAAGGGCTACATCTCCTCCAGTAGGATAAATGAAAAATCAAATGAGTATTATTACAAAAGAAGATGAACTATCCAAACTAAGTACCAATTACTGCAGAGAATTTAGTAATGCTACCTGACAGAGTAATATCTAGCCGAATAGATACACACAACCTAATTCTCTTAAAACATAGTATTGGTGATGTATCAAACAAAACTTCATCAGCAGGGGAAACCACTCTGACAGCACAGCCCACAATCTATATCAGCATTCTTTTACTTCTTTTCAGTTATGATTGCCATAAAATACATCTTTCAACACCCACCATAAACTTTTATCTCGCAAGAAAAAATGTGACGATATAAAAAAATGCTTGTGCTTCTACAATTATCTATGAAGTCCACAACTATTACGGCAAACAACAAGGAAGGATATTAGTTGAATATCAGCCTTCAACACAAGGGTAAAGTTTCCATACAGCCAGAGTCACATTCAAGAGTTGTTTTGCTCAAAATCAACTGCTGGAATAATAATATGTACAAACTTAACAAATATGAGCAACGTATCTCTTAATGGGTGGATGAAACCCTATAGGAATTGTATGTCAAAAACTAACCAAGCAATGATTTGGCCACTCATTTACAAAATAAAGTCGGCCATATCAAGTTCCGTTAAAGGCATCACCAAAAGATGATCTTACACCGTAAAGAATATTTTCCTAGATGTATAAAGTTGAAGTTCAGTGATGAATTAAAGATAAGCAAAAAAAATTGAAATGGTCCATAGAAATCCATGATTTGAATGCAGTCAACATATCAATCATATTTCATATCCATGCAGAGGGAAAAAGTATCTTACAATTACAGTTGTTACAATGGCCTTCACTTCTCCCTTATGTGCCATGGTGATCTCTTTAAATCGCTTCGCAATTTTATCAATTTGTGTCAGCCTCCCATTTTCAGCCAGAACAACTATCGCAGTGAGATGTAAGGGATTATTAGTAATCATCCAAGAGCAGAACCATTCAGGTAATAAAGGGGTACAAATCAAGAATCACTACAGAAGATTCAGCCAAAGTATGGCAAGGTAGTGTATCATACATCAAAAAAGTCATAACTGTGCAGTTCAAACAATACTGAAAGAAGTATTTGCATGGAAAATCCTGCAATCACAACTTTGCAACTTTATAAGGCATGAAAAGCATGAAACTTTGCACATTGGAGAGAATACCAAACAGACATGCATTCCAAATTTATAACCATAAAAGAAAAAGATTCGCCTGTTGCTAACCTGTATTTTTCTGGACCGAAAATGATAAGATTGGGTTGGGTTGGGTAAAAGGAGTTGCAGATCAGAAGAAAGTTTTTAATAAAATACTGTGTACAGTTTTAGGAAGGAATATAAATATCGGGTGGAAAACATTAGGCAATTAGAAAAAACTGTGTCTACTTCTTGAACTAGTAAAAATTGCTCATTTCGTATGGTAACACTCACAATATCCAGATAGTCAGATACTCTGTCAATCCCGAAGAAAAGAGTCGCATTTCAAAAGTAGTTTTTGTCCCAACAAAAAGAACCTATTTTAAGTAGATTTCATCAAAAAGGGGGTTGGAGGGAGTATGTGTTTCACTTCATCATACAAGTCAAATGATAAACTAAAGAATTTCATAAATAAGTTACAAGACCAGAGGGAAGAAAATAAAAAATTAATTACTGAAAAAGCATATAGATTAAATCTTTCCATCCTCAACTATAGCAAGTGTAACTCCATATTCAAGGTGCACATGCACTGTAATTGATCTTATTCAAAAAAATATCTTACATGGCATAGGCAGGCTCCACTCCAGGCATCAACACCAACCTTGGTGCCAAAAGAGTTAACCATCAAGAATTCAACACTAAATTACAATTCCTAACCTTTACTAAATCCCAATACCATATTCCACCAATCTATCCAACATTTTCCCTAAGGACAGTCCATTAATGGGCACAAGTTTTAAGGCTGCAGGTAGTGATATCAACTAAATTGAAGCTAAGGAAAGACAAAGATAACCAAATAAAGGCCAGAAATATACATCTAATTTCAAATTCAGGAGGATAATGACCTAAAAAGAATCATTCATCTGTAACCAAACGGAAAATAGAGGAAAGACGTGATTCAGTTTCTTTTCTAATATCTAAAAACTACAAATTCTAGACTAGAGAGCCTCCACAGTCCCTAATAGAGGGAATTTTGAACTAATAGAAATGAAAGTTAATCCATCCTCCTGGTTCTCATAGAGTCTGCAAGAAAAAATATTAGTGTTTCTGAACACCTACAACTACATTAATCAGCTAGGCACGAACCAAATCAACAAAACAATAATTAATAGAAGGGTGAGAACCAAACCCAAGAAGTTCCGGGTTACATCAGTGAGTTTAGCTTGAGAAGCAATTTCAGTTATAGCCTTGATTCTTGTCTTTGCAGGCACAGACAAATCCTTCATGAACTCGGAAAACTTAGGACTATGATTTGATGCCTCCACTAGGTCAAATAACTCAGACTCAACCTTCTCCAAGGCCTTGGCTTTCACAGCTGCAATGTACAATGCCGAGGCATAGTTTCCAGAAAGGCCGTACAACGTCACAGGCACCTATTACATTATTATAACAAGAAAATTAGGGATTCAAATGATTGCATAAAGGCATGTATTCATGCATAATGATTATCACTAACATAAAAGCATAATAAAACATGGACTCGTTACCTTAACCTTTTCTTCCTTTGGAGCAGCAGTCGCAGAGAAAGATCTTGAGAACTGCAAGAAGAAAACAACGGAGTTACAATTCTCGGAAACAATATCCTACCAACACAAAAAGTTTTTTTCTTTCAAATCATGCACGGACTAGGGTTTACAGACCCTTTTCCCTGACCCACTAAAACTAAATCTGCTGGATCATTTCTTTTCAACAAATTGGAAACAATGCGAAACATATATCAAAATAGAGGAATTTAGACCTCGGGATTGGTGAGAATCGGGGAGAGGAGGGCACGCTGAAGAGAAGGGGATCTCTGAGCATCTGCAGAGACGATCTTGCGGAGGATAGGGATGGCTGATCTCAAGCGTCCAGAAGCCATTGGAGTAGAAGGAAGACGGCGAAATGCTTTGGATCAAAGAATTGATTTGCAGGGTTCAACTGTCCAATGCACTAGAAAGGTTAAGAGGGGGACGAAGACCAGCTGGTTTAGTAGGGTTGGCCCAAAATATATGATATCCAAAAATCAAACCGGAAAACAAGTATCGTAAAATTAGACCGAACCCGAATGTCTGAAATGATCGAATGAAATTCAAATAGTGATACTTGGTTATTTAATGATTCCAAATTCGAAATCACCCAATCAAATAGAATTCAAGCTATTCTCCCCTTGTCACACCTCTACACACATCTCCCAAAAAATCCTACTTTTCTTCAATTTTTTCTCCATTTTTTTTCACTATGGAGAGGGATACAATATTTTTATTTTTATTGATGTTTTCATTAATGAATAAGTGTGATATTTATCTCTATATAATTTTTGTCTTCGACCTGATCGATTAGATGTTACATTGTGTTCATGATGATAACTCGATTTGTTTGTTTGCATTGATGTTTTGTTCTTCATTTGTTTGTACAGATCGTGTGTTCGTAATTTTGTTTGTGGTTTTATATTCAGGCTTCCATTAATTTGGATTTGTTAGATATGTGTTTTTCAAAGTGTTTACAGTTTGGACAACATAGATTGTGAATGGATCAAGTGGTGTTACAGTTGTAGAACATCCATGTATGGTGTAGTGATACGAATGCATGATACACTCCTCTCTTGATGGAGATGCTAAGATGACTACCACCACAAATGAAGACATTCCACGACTTGATCAAATATTCAAGGGTTATGTTCGGGATCATCTAAGTGACATGGCTGGACCGATGACAAGGTCAAGAACGAAGTTTACAGATGTGGCATTGAATGCTTTGATAGATTAACTTCATGATAAAGAACTCAAGAATAAATAGGTTAGAGCTTGGATTAATTATTCAAACTTGTCGATTAACTAAATACATTGTGAAGAACGCTATACTTTTTCCCTACCCGGATTTTAAAGAGGTCGTGTGATCTTTGTAAACTATTGTAACATTATTTTATTTTGGTCTATAGCTCGGTCGTGTGAGCCTTTTGAAGAGCAATTTTCGAAATTCAGTCCAGTATTTTCGACCCAGTACATTAGGGTTTCAAAAATATTGAGTTTTATTCTAATTAGACTTACATTTGGTAAGATTAGATAAAGTAATATTCTTCAAGGTTGCTTGGAGAAGAATTCGAGTAGATTACCATTTATTTTAGGAGTTCTAGTTAGATATGGTTTTAGCTTCTTAAAGCTACCA
>JAULKM010000008.1:13224649-13251427 GCA_032355605.1 Rubia tinctorum
GTATGGGATCATTACGGGGTGCCGTTCAGGCATGCTGCCTCTGTATTGATGTACAAAAGGCACCCTCTGCACGAGTACTGTGACGTTATGCTTACGAAGGCCCAGTTTGAAAAGGCATGCCATCATAAGATTAATCCGGTCACACATAGGGCATTCTGGTAAGCTGATCGGGCTCAAGACTGCAATCCTCCTGCTTTACACCGGAGGGTTGGAAGGCCCAGAACAAAGAGATTGAAAGAGGAATGGGAGGCCGATCGGACCAGGTCAAAAACACACAAATGCAGCACTTGTGGAGGCTATGGTCACAATATGAAAACGTTTCAAGGTGGTCCAACGGCTAAAGAAAAGAAACAGGCTGAGAAGGATAGAGTCGCGTCTGCTCAGGTAAATAAATTCACCACTGTTCCATTATAACATCAAACCGATTGCGTAATTTTATGATATTTGATGTCCAATATATATTTTACAGGTCATTCTAGAGACTTCGACGCCGACAAACACTCAAGGTAGTAGTAGTGGAACCCGTCCACCTACTAGGGGAAGGACCCGAGGCAGTACTGCTCTGAAGCGGACAATAAACCTAACCAGAAAAAGGGGAAGGCGGATGCAAGCACCTTCAGTAGGACCATCCGCTTCAACTGTAACCACCTCAGTCGGAGGACCTGCTTGCATCACCCTTCTTCGGACAACGACCTTGGGATGAATCTGGGTAACGCCACTACCATGACCGGACTCAATGACATCGGTCACGACCCACTGCTGGAATCCATCTTTCATGCATCGGTAATACATTCTGCCCGGATTCTTGGCACTTCTCGACATAAAAACACTAGTTTCTTTCCCGCACACCTTGCAAAGCACACTTTCCCAACTAAAATTATTCACACTACAGCTTGATGGCTCCATTGCTTTCTCTTCACACTACAACATTTCTTGACAAAAAATTACAGTGCCACATCAAAATGAAATCAACAAGACAACCAAACATAACAAATGGGTGCAGGGGTCGAAACCAAAATTCAGAGCATTTTCAAACAAAAAGCCTAACATTCCAATTTCATCACAACAGACACAGGGCAAACGGGTGCAGATCCTCTTCCCAAACCATTGTGATACATAATTCCCACAATACAACATAGGTGAAGGGCAGATACAACATAAGTCAAACAATATGGCCACAACAACTTTTAATTCCCCAAATCATATCTAGGTTTCATACAGTTCGCGAAATTAAAGACCCCAAATCATACCTAGGAATCAATCTGACCACTGAAGAAGAAGACAACCACGACGGACGTAGAGGCGGCCAGAACCCACAGTGAAGCAAAGCCGGAGTCGACGGAGAACTTATGGCCGACGAAGGGGTGGAAGCGTACTACGAATAGGAGCAGGAAACAAAAAGAGTTTAAACCATCATTTTAATAGAAGAGCATTTTTTTATCAACAAAAATGCCACATCATCCAGGGATAATTTGGTCCAAATATTTTTCAGATTTCATATGAGGGGTATTTTCGTCTTTTAAACGTGGGTCAACGTTGAAAATTAACCGGTCAATACCAGAACCGTGTCCTAAGGTTATATCGGCACATTTGATGCAAAACATAGGGTCATAATAGCACTTTCACATTTTACAGGGTCGTATTGGCACTTTCGTGAAATAATATGGTCATTTCAGTATTTTGCCCTTTTTTAAATTTCATCAACTGTGAAGAGTCTGTTAACTTAATTAAAATTTGTTATGTCTGATTAAAGAACCAATTGAGAACATTTCATAATAATCTAAGAATATTTTAGAAACATCGTGCAAAATAAGGAATGCATCTTGTAATTTTACCTAAAGTCGGACACCTAAATTGTCATTTTCTCATCTAAATAATTACTTGAATTATGAATAAATGTGCTTAATATATACTCTATGTTCCCTTAATATTGGCTCATACTTTTTGGTACCTATATTTTTAAAATATTAAATGAGTGGTGTAGATTGAATTGAAAGTATGAAAAATATATTGGGTGAATAAAATTTATCTAGCATTTACTAAAACGGAAAAAAATCAATATTAAAAAATCGTGTTAAAATGAAAAGGGAGGAATGCCCGAGGATCGGGGAATACTAGAAGAGAAGAAAATAAATCATACGCGCAAACTTTGAATATCATCTATCGTTCATGTGCATTATTGCTGTGATATTTCGTAACATTAAGGCCCCGGTGCTTTTCAAATGCGCTTCCCGAGTATCGCCACATATTTATTCTTTGTCCATCAATCATATTATTCTCATTTGTTTTGTGGGTGATGTTCTTACTTTTCAATTTCTTCAGTTTTAACTTAAAAAAATAATTATAGTAACTGAAATTTGTGATTACAATTTGATCGTCTCATTTTAATCCTTCTTTTTTCTTTCACATCAACAAGTTATAAATATTCTTATATAAACCTTATAGAAATCTCATGATAGAACGGAAGGAGTATTTTAAAATGGTAGACGTCTACAAAATAATTCCCGGCATTGCTTACATATATTAAATTGCTTCTCATCATTTTGTCTTTTCATTTTTTATAACAAGAAATGCACCCCACCCACAATAAATAAGGATAAAGAAAAATACTAGACACCTCTTCTTAATTCTAGAGAATGTGTGGCCCGGTCAAAAAGGTTTGCATAAACGTTTTATATATAGGGTTTTTTTATTAGTGTAAATATATTTTCTTATTTTTTGAAAGTGTATTTGTACCCTTGAATTAGTCCGTGAGTTAAAAGCTCAAATCCTCCTATCTAAGTCTGACGTTGTACTTTTGTTTTCCGGCGCTGACCAATATTGAAATTATCAAAATAACCTACACTTGATTTTTTTTATAAAAAAAAGTTAAGAACTATTTTACCCTCCATTGAAGTGTGGCCAACCCTTTACCAACATCAATACGTGTTCCTGTTCGCCACTACTCAGCCATTATCGCCGCTACTCCGCTGCCGCGCCACCCAATTTATTAGAAAAAACTTTTGCCCATTATTCTCACTTCTCTTCCAGAATCAAGTAAGAGCACACTCGTTCAGTTTTCCTAAGTTTTGGCTCTCAACGATCTTCATGATTTATGATTTATTCTTATCCAAATACTGCATATTACAAAGAAGATAACTTTAATTTGATCGAATGTACATGTTTAGAATAATAAAAGTGCATTTTACTTTATCTAGCAAGATTTAAAGTACAGAAATCAGCATAATAAAAGCTCTGGTTTCAAAATACATCTGACTCAAACCAGAATTCGTGCACTTGAGATATTGATTTTACACCACTACCAAGGAGTACAATAAACGACACATTCATATTTAAAATGACATACTTCTGACCCAAAAAGAGCTTTTAATACAGTGTCCAACAGCATACGAAAAGTTTAGGGCAAGCATGTACTATTCCCTCCCGCCTTACTTTGTACTTTCTAATTGTTTTTTGCACAAATTTTAACACAAGTATACGTGACATGTTTTTAATGGGTGATGAGAGTGGACCTACATAAATCAAATGAAATGAAGAGTTATGACCACATATTTATGACTAAATTTAGAAAGTTTAAATTTAGAAAGTTTATAGTGGAACGTCCAAAAAAGAAAATTGAAAGTTTAAAGTGGAATGGAAGGAGTATTTCACAACAATCATAAACCAGTCAAACCGATGAACCGGAAAAAAGTGTTTGAGTAGGCATTAAATAAAAGCAAGAACTAGAATATGCATAAATTAACCCTAATCGGGACCTTCGTCCACTTTCATTGGAGACTTCTTGAATTTCCTCATTGTCCACTTTCACCCTATTCTTGGCACTCACAGATGGCGGAAATAGTGGTAGAAGGAGTAACCTTTTCGATCTTCCTGGTGGAGAGCTTCCTTGTGGAGTAAGTATACCCAAGCGTCGTTGGAAACTCGGGCTCTACAACCTCTAGCTCTTCGATGCCCCTCTCAATGTGAATTTCTTTTTCATTCCTTCCCTTGGTGCTTTCCATTACAAGGTTCTCTTCTTGCACTACTTCACCCTTGGGTTCCTTCACCTCATTCTTATTGCGCAACGAGATAGCACTCTCATTTTTTCTTTTGTTTATCACAGGTTGGGATGGTAGCTTCCCAGAGTTTCTTACTTCAAATTGGCTCACAGAATTAGGCAATTGCCCCACTTGCACCTCGAGGATTTTAACTCTTGATAAGGATCTTGTGCCCAACTCCTCTAAGTCACTTCTTGTCCTCTTCATGATTTTTTTTTGCTTTGTGACTTGAGAAATATTATACATCAATTCTCCGTATTCCAACTTATATCTCTCTCCTTGGTTGTTGGAAGTACCTTGACCCATAGAGTAAGTATTTAGAGATTCCCGATTGAAGTGTTGGTCATTCCTAAATTTAGTACAGGCCTCTTGGTTATCCCTTTAACGAAATTTTGGATGACCCTAGTAGCGTGGGTTTAAACTATTTGCATAGGGGTCTTGATTCCTTTTACTAACTTGGTTCTATTGGAACCCTTGTTTTTTACCCCCAATGTAAGGGTTTTCCCTTCAAAACCCTGGCCACCTTGGTAGTTGACAACATTCACATCCTTCGAACTATCATCTTGAATTTGAGGATATCCATGTGTCGGATGGTCAAGAGAGGAAATATCACACACCTTGACTTGTTGAACTCTTCCCTTCATTAATTTCTTCATCATAGAGGCAAGTTCTTGCACTTGCTCCTCTAGTTGGGAGAGCATGCAGTCACCTCTACATGATTTCTCACCCCTTTCCTTGAGCCAAATTGTCTTGTTTCATTGGCCATCTCCTCATATAATGCCATGGCATCTTCCAAGCTCTTATTAATTAGCCATAGAATCATTACATGCAACATTCACCACATGCATATCATCATCAAAAAGCCTCTCGAAGAAATAGTACACCAAGTCACCATCTGGGAATAGGTGGTAGTGGAAACTGTCCCATAGCCTTTTGAAGCACTCCCAATACTTGAAGAGAGTCTCATTAGGGTGTTGAAAGATCTTTTACAATTGCTTCTTGAGTTTATAAGACTTCGAGGTGGGGTAAAACTTCTCCAAAAACCTCATCTTCATATCCATCCTACTTGTAATGATTCTTGGGAATAAGTAGTACAACCAATCCTTCGCAGCATCACAGAGTGAAAAAAGGAATAGCTTAGGTTGTAGAATACCAAACAGGCTTCATATCCGTGCATACTCATTTTTTCATTTTTCAATTTTTTTTAGTTTTTCGGTAGCAAAATATTCCCTTATGTAAGCTTTGTACTACATGGAGAATAAGGAAAAACAAAACAACAAAAAGAAACTTTGCTAGAAATTTCTAAGTGCCTAACTACTCCCTGCCCCACACTTAAACCTTGCATTGTCCCCAATACATAAAAAGTTCAAAAATTAAAAGTGAAGTAGGGAGATCATAGACACTTACTCTTGGGACCCCGAAGGGTTTGTCCTCATGTGCCTCGTCTCGCATCTTCTCCTTCTCTCTTCTTGCCTAAGATCTTGCATTTCATTGGGGATGAGGTCGCAGAAGCCCTCTAGATTGGAGGAATGTTTCCTCTTCAAAAAAAAATTCATGGTTTTTTTATTCCCCTCAGCCCTCTCTTACTCAATGGCGAACTCTTCTCTCACCTCTTGCTCGATGGCATCAAGCCTAGCTCGCCAAGTCCTCAATTCCTCATGTTACCATCCATAGAATCAAGCCTCATCCCAAACTCATCCATTTTATGCTCATCCCACCTATCTCATGAATCACTACTTACGGTAGCTGGGTTGAACTCATGAGTTGCTCCATAAACAACTAAAATTGATCAAAGAAGTTCGCCGGTAGGTTGGTTCGGGAATGTTGCACTCTAGAGGGATTTTCACCTTTCCCTCCAATTCTCACATAGAAAGCCAACAAGGTATTATAGAAAACCTTTTCGAACCTCGTATTGAGAGCTATGAAAAGCTCTTCCAAAGTGGTATCATGAGTGATGGTTGTGTGCTCGGGTTACGGAAGCACCAAGAAGTTGCAAACACTTGAGCAACCATATAGCTATATGAAGCGATCGCTTGAAGTAATAATGCTTGCCATTGAAGCTTTGATCAATTTCTCCATAGTGTATCTCATCCCCAAATGTCCTAAGTTCGCCAAAAAAATATGGTTAAGATCTTTTTGTCTAAGGAACTATGCAACAAGGCCAACCATAGCTCTCATGGGTATCACGTGGCCTCTCTTTTTTCCCATGAAAAAGCAATCTTCCACAAACATTTCCACCATGTTAGGATATATGTTCCCCACTGGAGTCATAAACCATAGAATCTCCACGTCTTCATTAGGGCAATGTGCGATTTCTCCATGACATAGAATGCTGATGTGCACTTTTATGCATGTGTTAACCAATGCATTCGACATATTTATTATCATGTTTTATTGGGTTGATTGCTAGTTTTAGTTAGGTTTACACGAAAAAGTGTTTAGATGACCATTATTGATGTTCTTATTTGAATATCTAGTTTGTGCACTTAATTGGAACTAATGGACACTTTCTATTCACGAGCACCTAGATTCTCCTTTGTGATCTTAAAAGTAGGTTGCTCGTGAGTACTTTTTCATCATCATTTTGTAGAAGGCCATCCGCAATGGTGGTAGAAGATATTTGAAGGCCATTTGCAAGAATGTTAGAAGACATTAAAAGTCAATTGCAAGGGTGGTAGTAGATTAAAGGTCACGGACTAAAAAGGTGGTAGTATATGGAATTGAGCCGGAAAAAGGCATATTTGAAGTTAAAGAAAAAGACGGTGCTAACCAGCCGAACCAGCCAACCGACCGGCATGAGCTTTTGCACATGCCAACTTCAGCCTTGCACAGTCCATGCAAAGTGGCTAGCACAGACCATGCAAATTTAAATTGGGAATGGAACATCCCTTACATGGTTCATGCACATTAGTCTAGGCCACAACACCAGTGCTCAAAATCACTCCCAAATGGCTAAGTATGGGCACAGACCGTTTTGTTTTTTCTTGATCCCCGTCATTTCAAGTTCCAAAAGCAAAGACCATCCCACGGGGTGTGAAAAATAGCACGGCCCATACCTTTTTACCAAACAAAAAGTCCTTCTAGCTGATTAGCTGCGCCTAACAACACGAGATACGCTAATCAAAAGTTCAAGACCATACACCAACCTACTGCCTGTGCTAGTCCGTGCGACCCATGCCGGTACGACCCCACATAGACCGTGTCGTGCCATGAACCCCGCACCAGCACGAGGTTGCATGGGCCATGCAGTGTCGCACCCACCATGCCAGCACGACTTTGCATGGACCGTACCATTTTCCATTGGCTGCGTAAATTGTTGCCGCTAGGGTTTCTAGGCCATTTTTTGGACCTTTTTCAAGGGCTAATTCCCTGTTACTATACATATGGACCTATGTCTACTAGGGTTTAAGTTTATGCTCATTTTTATACTTCAAAAGTAGGATAGAGAGACAAAGTTCTATTCATTCTCTCTAGGTTTTTTTCTCTTCTTCGATTTATTTTTCTTTTGCCCAAAAGTGTTGAATCCAATGAAATAATTGGGTTCAAATCTTTGGAAATAGTTTATTTGCTTAGGGATTGTGTTTGTATTCATATATTAATGTTTGTTTTGTGAGATTCCTTAGATCTACCTATTTATATTTGTTTGTGATCATTATGTTGGCTTGTTCTTCATATTCTTGTTAATTGCATGATTGTCACACTAAGATTGAAACACGATGTAGTCTAATATCATGTTGGCACATTTATTGATACCCCCATGGGTAAGGAAACCTAGATGTGCTTGGGGTAAAGATAGTCTGAAACCATGTGGGTGTGTGCACGTGGGTTGTCGAGTCAACATTACGATCGACCATATACTAGTAAGCCGGTAAGTTGGTCTTAAGGTTTGTGGGTAGAGATAGCTAGAGTAGAAAACTAGGGTTAGATTTGCAACCCTAGAACCATCGATAAGACGCCAATTTCCTTTGCCTTTATAGGCCAAGGGGTAGAGCATTCGAAGTGTTCCATCTGGGACGTAATAGCTCAAGGGAGAATAAGAACTGTGCAATATGCCAATGTCGTTGTTACACTCCCCTAATTATGGAGGCAATGTTGATGGAAGATCTTATATACACACACCCTTATGTGACAGATAAAGGGAAGTTTTGACCATTTTCCGCACCACGTGTCACAAACACTTGAATAGGTTTATAGTTCTTCATGTGATGGAATCCTGGATCGAAACAACATTAATCATGTTATGCAAATACTTCCCAAGTGGTTTATATAGTTAATTCTAGTGATCAATTGCATTTTAGTAGTTGTTAGCAAAAACTTCCTCCGAAGCTTTTTTAACCAACACTGATTATTCCTGACGCATGATCGGATTGACAACCCTATTGCGGTTGTTCGTAGTTGGCTCTTACATTCCTAATATTTCTATGGACGACCCCAAACTTGCCACTATTTACCCTTTTGTAGAATATTTGTAGGCACTAGAAGAACAATATAAATTTCTATCTTTGACTCTCAGTCCCCTCTCGGTTTAGTAGATCTCCCATGATTTATTAGTGACGCCGGGAGGGGGCGGGTCAAATTTTTGTGCCTTTACTGGGAATGTTAGTTTAAAGGTCTAGTAGTTAACTTGCATAGCATGTTAGTTAAGTATTTGATGTATTTTTGTTTTTAGTGGACTTTGCTCTTGAGCCTTTCTGATAGTTATCTGTGTACTTCTAATCCTTTTACTAGTGTTTTTTCTAGTTGGGTATTGTTTGGTTCCTATTTTATGGTACATACCCATGCCACAAACTTAGGGACTTTACACTATCTAACAGAGTACACAGGTATTCGGAGAAGAGGAAGGAGACGAACTAGAGTGGGGGTTCCATAAGAACCTACTTTTGTAGTTGAAGAACCTATAAAGATAGCGGAAGATAATCGTACACTTAGAAATTTTATAGCTCCTAACTTGGAGAATTAACCCCTATGTGTTTTCTTCTCACCCTTCCCACCTAATGTTACTTGTGAGCTCAAGAGTGGCATGATCCAGTGTTTGCCAACTTTCCATGGAATGGCCGGTGAAGATCCGAACAAGCACTTGTCGGAGTTTCATCTAGATTGTACAACCATGAAGCCGCTGGGAGTCTCGGAGGAGGACTAAAATTTGAGGTCATTTCCCTTCTCACTTTGGGATGCGGCCAAAGATTAGTTTTACTACCTTACACCCTGTTTTATCACCTTCTCGAGAAATACTTCCCAGTTTCAAAGTCTACGGGGTTGAAGAAGCAGCTCTCCAATATCTTTTAGATCGCAAACGTATCCCTCTACGAGTGTTGGAAAAGATTTAAGAGGCTTTGGCAACCTGTCCATATCATCCATTCAAGGAGGGTGATTTGGTATACTATTTCTTCGATGGGTTGTGTGATGATGACGTGCAAATGGTGAATGTCGTGTGCAATGGTTCGATCGCCAACAGGAGCCCGAGGGATGATTTGGCACTCTTTGCAGAAATAGCCATGTCAACAATAATCAAATCCCATGTCACAAACCCAAATTGAACATATATAACATTAAAATCATCACCACCCTTAATATTTCAAAATTTCAAGTGAATAATTTTAAGAAAAAGAACTAACATTTTCCAATGGAAAATGATACATTTTAAAGTATGGAATCACTTCTTCATTGATGGCAAAGAAATTAGAGCTAATCCTTCAAAAATTTTGGACTTTGGGCATTTAATGATTAGGGTGCGTTTAATTTTTTATATACTTCCTAATTTCTGAACTCTAAAATTGTCATTAATGAAGAAACAACAATACACACATTTTTTGGGACTAAGAAACTAGATCAGACAGTATTACGAGTTCGAAATTATGTTCTTCTCTTCCTATCTAGGAAACCATTGACTTTACGAGATCGAAAATACCGTTGGGCCTTAATTCTGAGTTCAGAAAAGGACATTTTTTTAAGGCTTTAGTCATAACCTCCTTTAATTAGGGAAATTTAAAGGCGGTTCTTCCCTAAACCGCCAGCGCTTTCAATTGCAATTTAACCGCCTTCAGTTGTGGGATTTGAAGGTACCATTGCTTAAGTTTGACGTTGCATACTAGTCTACAAATGGCCACACACCTGTGTCCTGGACAATCCTAAATCGCACACATGGTAGAACAACACAGAAGTTGCATTTTCAGGCCCAATCGGCATTGGGAGCGGAAGTAACTACCTGGTGGCATGGATTACAGATGGCAAGACAATTGGAGATGCACACAATTCATGTTCTATCGGACTATCAGATCCTAATTCATCTATTGACCGGGCCGGAAATGAAACCCCCATGGCAGATAGAATCTTTGATTGAAGAAATTAAGGAAATGATACTCAAATTTCAATTTATCTGATTTGCGAAAGTCATAAGAGAGCTGGTCGACAGAGATCACAAATATGCAATTGCACTAAAATGTAATCCTACTCCTTGCTTGTGATATTAATGAAATGCTTTATAATATATAAAAATGATGTAGTTGGTGTACTTTAATTATCATTTATTGTTAGATTTCAAGTTATCTTGGCCTTCAATCTTAAAATAAATTTGCACTAAAACCAATTTGCACTAAGTGGAGTTGACCCAATACATTATATATTAGTTATTATCTTTGTAAGCACGACTCATATCTGACCAAATTAAAGGAGATCCACAAATCGGTTCAATAAACCCAACTTGGGCTCAGATCTTAAATAGTTGGCTCTGATACCATGTTAAATTTCAAGGTATCTTGGGCTTTCATCTTAAAACCAATTGGCATTAAATTGAGGTGATCAAAGACATTATATATTAGTTGTTATCATTGTAAGGAGGAATATATCTTTCAACGTTTATTTTTAAATTTTTTATTAAAAATGAAAACTGAAGAGTTGAAATTACAAAAATCTCAGCTGACTACATATCAAACTTAGCAGAACAAGACAAGGCTACTGATTTGTACATAATCTATATTTGAAAACTATTACTCGTACACTTCATGAAGAAGACCACCCGTTTTAAACAAAAACTGCAGGGAGTGGTGAAACCCCACCACTCACATGTTCCCAACATGAAACTGAAGAGTATCTCTAGTGGGAAGGCAAGGATATATAGAGAGAGAGACCTCTCTGGAACAACATTTTGGCTTTTCTTTATATCCTTTCTTCTGCTACCTTATCTCTAATTTTCACCCTATTTTCTCTCTCTTTTTGCAGCCTTTTTGGGGGGTGAAAATTTCTTGATTTCAAGAACATCCCTTCTGTTCTTTCACTATCACAACTTATCTTTCCTACTCAGTCTCCCCTCCTCACACTTCCCTCCTCCTCATTTAAATATGCATAATTCTTGAATCTGAAAAACCATGGTTCATCTGATCTCTTCTTCTTGTTGAGTTGCACTATGAGTTCTGATCAGCCCTACTTGTACAATTTCTTAACTGGTTGGTGTCACTTAAACATCCCTCAAATCTCCTCATCATCAACATCCTCAAATGAGTTTGACTGTACACTTCTTCCCCCTTCATCACCTCCCAAAAAGGAAGAACTTCCCCTCCTAAATAACCTGAGTTGTTGCAGAAAAGAAGAGGATGATTACTTTTACAATGACTTTGCTGCATCCTCCTCATGCAATATAAACAATGGTACTGGTGATGACAGGAGGGGGAGCTCTAGATTACCTGATAAAAACGGTGCCCTCAACATAGGGCTTCCAAGCCCTAGTTCAGATGTGTCCTCCCCAGTTAGGGCAATGAATGGTACTAATGGTGCAGTTATACTTGCAGGGATGCCCTTGAACATCCTAAACAAGGGACAGTATTGGATTCCTTCCCCAGCTCAGATTCTCATTGGCCCAACTCAGTTCACTTGTCCTGTTTGCTTCAAGACTTTCAATAGATACAACAACTTGCAGGTAAATCAAAGTGTTGATCTATGTATTCTTATTTGGTTGCCTAATGTTTGCTTGATTGATGATAAATTAACAGTTTCTGCCTGATAAATCCCCACATCTAATCTTTTTCTGGAACTCAAATTAATCCGAAGAGGCTGTTGAATTACTCCCTTCATCCCAGATCAAACTTCATACAATCCTTCTGATCATGGTATATGGGAAAATTCTGATCAACTATTATATCTCAAACCACTAGTTATAACAGTACTTAATTTTTTTTATATTCAGGCACTACTCTATGTACTAAGAAAAATATAACAGCAGCCCAAGTGCTAAAATTATTACTAATCCAAAAAGTTGTTGTATCTATTGAAAGTCGTGCATAATTTGGGACAGAGCATTCATATCACGATGTGGAACCTTTTTCCTCCTTACTACCAAATATTAAGACAAGAAGAGTAGTAAAATGATCTCAAATGCAATCAAGAGAGCTTGAAATGATATGAACAAATCCTAAAACGTTTTGTTTGTGATTAATTTAGACTTCTTCATCTTTACGGATAAATCTCCAACTTAGAAATGATGATATACTGTAAACAACGAGTAAATGCATTTATATGGTCAGAGTTTGTCGCCTTGGTTTTTCTTTTTAGAAAATTTACCACAAAAAATCGTTTTGGTGCAAGTTCTGAAATCCAATTCACCTCTTCAAATTCAAGCATGATTATTGTGTCCTCTTGTGCTTTCCCCATTTATTGTGTTCGGGGGGACAATGA
Source organism: Rubia tinctorum (assembly GCA_032355605.1). Lineage (NCBI taxonomy): Eukaryota > Viridiplantae > Streptophyta > Magnoliopsida > Gentianales > Rubiaceae > Rubia > Rubia tinctorum. Next base: position 13,237,354 of record JAULKM010000008.1, read on the forward strand.
GATCGTTGGAGTTTGTGCTTGACTGAACCATTTTCATGTTTTTCAAAGCAACTGCTGACTGAGATCTGATCATCATCTGTCTCCAGATCCACAAAATTCAGCATTCATTTCTTGTACTGTATGACATACAGGTCGGTTGCATGAACAGTGCATGCAACATCAATAGCCCAATCACATAGGAGAGCCTTTAACCATGCATTGACTTACTTTTTTTTTTTTTAATTAAACAAGTGTTCTCTTTCACTTTAACATAAATTGTTACAATATTATGGCTAGTTAAAAGCTATAGAAAGCCTAACTAACAAATGTAACTAGTCTATCTACTCTATGTTTGAACACTTAATTGGTGGCTAACACACATTGGAGTAAGTCTCCCACAAATGAACTTTTCAATTCAATTTTCTTATTGAAGTCCACGTGCCATATCGATAGTCTGCTAATCAATCCTTCCAAACTGTCTTCACCGAATTGCATCAGCTCTGTTATTTTAGAAAGCCTGTTGCTGAATTTTTCCGGTACTTAAATGCCACTCTTTGCACAAATCAAGATTTTGCGCAATCCCATTTATTCACTGTGTTATCTGATGTTAGGTTGATTTATCTCACCCAAATTAATTCTGTTTTATATTAGGATACTTTATTTACTGTATTAAGTAAATGATATTTTGACCATTATTGCGAACCTGACAGTTTGTTAAGTGATACTTCTACTAATATTTTAATTTTTTTTTCTAAATTCAAGCCTATTTTATGAAGTACTCATTTATTAATTGTTAAGTCTTGAAGATTTTTTTTAAAAAAACAAATATTTTATAAATTGATTTTTCAAAATTCCGGTCTAATTTTATAAAGTACAGATTAATTAATTGTCTAATCTTGGAAAAGTGGTTTTTTAATAAGTATGAAACAATTATTATACATTTTAATTTAAATGCTTCCTCCGTTTCTCTATTTGTGACACACTTGCGGTATTGTGATTTTTTTAAATGACATACTTTTCATTTTTGGCAAGATTCTTTCAATTTCATCCACTCATTCTACTTTTTACTTTCTACATTCAATTTCATCTACTCATTTTCTTTACCTAAATCCAAAACACTTATACCTATAGTGTCACCAACAGAGAAACAGAGGGAGCATTAATTATGATTTTAAATTTAAATAATATTTTTTGTAATTAAATATTATACTCTTTATAAAGTAAAATTCTTTAACTTTCAGGTTTATTTTATTTTAGTAAATAACTAATGTAATAAAATAAAATTTAAAAGGTATTATACAAATATTTTGTTTTTCCACCATCAAACTTATGTAAACACTTCTTTTTCATAAGACTTGCTCATTAATAGTATTTTGAATTATGATGTTCTTAGACCTGCTTATAAGAATTTTAAAAATTGTATTCCCTCCATTTTACTATGTTTGGAAATATAGATTTCGGTGATAATGTTTTTTTTTACAAGTTGAAATGTGTAGATAGAATTGAGTGATGAGAGTAAGAAATTTAATGAGCGACTAAAAATTATGGACTTTTTTCGATAAAAGAAAATGTGACAATTTTATAAAGATATATGAAAATAGTAAATGTCTCAAAGTTAAGAAAACAATGAGTAGGAGGCTTCTCAACGTTGTTTCATAGTACACGTATTCTGATTGCAGAACAATACTTCTCAATGCAGCAGTCTGCTACATGTTTGCTACAGCAATTGGTTTTATTTTTAATGCAAATAAATGATTTGGATTGCAATAATTTTGAGGAAAATGATTCATAAGAATAAGTTCTCAATAATAGAGACTCTAATATTTTTAGATATTTTGTCAAGTGTTTGAGTTCCATCAGTTTCTCTATCTCATTTTTTAAAATAGAAATTCGGATAAAAGAGAATGTCTAGTTTTTTTTATTGATAGAGAGAAAAATAATTTGGAGAATTAAATATTCTATAGAGCCATTTATATAACAAGTAAAGTTTAAGTCTAGTTTACCATTATACCATAAGTATCTGATTTTAAACGTTGCAACATTTAATTCTTGTTGAATCAACATATAAAATTGAACCTTCAAACCTCCGATTATTCCAGTTCTTTGTTTCTCTTCATTAAAATGATTGATTTTTTAAAACTTTCAAGGTATTTAAAGAGTAATTGTCATAAAGGAGTAATTTTCAAGGAGTAATTGTCATAAAGTAATTGGACTGAATCATGACATGAATATGATACAAAGATATTACTTATTACCTTCTTTATTAATGAGAAGTGGTGAAAGATTATAAGAGTTGTGTTTTAAAATTTGACATCTTTAATTTTTTTCAGTCCAAGAGATTCTCTTTTTTTTTTTTTGAATTATAGCAAAAACTTTGCATTAAGATTTCTGATCATTTTTATGAATCTAGTTGTCGTTAATGATTAAGAAATAAAATAGATATAAAATAACTAAGTATTCTTCCCAAATGAACTACTCCCTCCGTCAGGTAGATTTGCACTCTTACTTTTTGCACGTTCAAGAGAAATACTTTACCGTTAATATGTTTATTTACTTATAATAACGAAAAATAAAAAGTTGATATTTAGAAACTATTTGTTACGATAAATTGAACAATATCATATACGATAATATTATTGTTCATATATCTATCCAAATATGTGATTAAATTTTGATAGAGAATTGTGTTCAAAAAGTAAGAGTGCAAGTTCGGGTGGGATTCCTATGGATAGATGTAACGGTCTATTGGAGTTGGATAAAAAAAATATAGAAAATATGATTTAAAGAAATTTATGTAAAACCTATTGGATTTGTTCTAACCGGACGATTTGGATAAGATTGGGGTTGTGACAAGGGAAGGGAGACATGGGATAAGTTTATTTCTAAGTATTTGATGCATTATCCAAACATGTAAAATACTGACAAAAAGATTTATTAAAATTTTCCATTACAATTTTGATGTTAGTTTGAGATCAATTCAAATCGTATAAAAGTTATTAAGTGGGTGTATGACATGTAACCTATCCATAAGATTATGGATGGGTTAATGTATTTTTTCACTTATACATTGACATTTGTTGAATTACACATTAAATTTTAAAAATGCATTTTTCATATTGTAGTTTTTATTATTATTTTAAATCCAAATGCAAAATAATATTTTTTAAACTTTTAAAATGTAATATTTAAATTTTAAAGTAAAAAAATTATAACATTTAAAGTAAAAAATTATAACACTAAAGGTGACATTTAAGCCCATAGACATTTTTTAAGCCCATAGACATACCATCTTTAGCGACATTTTCTCAACGTTATTTGTAGAAATGATATTTTTCATTAATCTTATTAAATATTTCAATATTATTTACACGTGTATTTTTTTTACCTTAGATAAATTAAATTGGAAAAAATCGTTTTTCAAAGATTTATGAAAAGCGGGGATTAATTAAAATATTAAAAATGTAAAAGGTTATAGTTGCAATATTAAAATTTTATTATGCAACATACAGTAGTTATAAAATTTATGATCCGATTAATGTAATCCAAAAATTTTATCTTAATTTCTTCTAATTTTAGTTTAAATCTCGTTCTTTCCATGACTTGTGAAATGACCGTCTTTCAAGAAATGAACTCAATTTAATTTAAAGTATTACTGAAATGCCTAATTTATTTATTATTATTGTTAAATATTATAATACTTATATGTAATAAAAATTATTGATGCAAATAAGAAAAATTAGCACCTGTTAAATTATTAATTATAGTTTACTGGAGTGGTTTGTAACTTGCCAGTTTACTAGATGATCAGAAAAAATCCTGATTAGAAAGATAAAATGACAGGTCTAATTACACGCTTGTAGCATGTTAAAAATGGTCTATTCATGCCTGTAGAAGGGACAGTCGTGAAAGTGGTCCATTAAGAGATTTATAGATAACTTATTTTATTTTTTACCTTAAAATTTGTATTTTTTATAAAAGTTTAAATATTCTTTTTTTGAATTAAAACATGTAATAATGCGTATTTAATATAAAATTATAATATATATATATAATATAAAGAGTAAAATATTTAACCTTTTAACTTTTAAAAATTTAGTGTGTAAGTTAACTAATGTAGTGTATAAGTGAAAAAATACAGTGTACTGTTCATAATTTAATATAAGCCACCTGTGAAAAACCTCCTCACGTATATTTCGAATACTCTAACAAGAGCACTTGGGAGTTAGGACACGCGTGTGTATTGCCATTAGAATTAGTTTAACGGTAATAGTTAGAGTCGGTCGGAGTTAATTAAGGGAAACTTTTCAGTTAGATCGACCAAAGTTATACCAATTATAAAAAATCTCGTTTCCATAAATTTTAAGGTTAAATTACAATTATTTATATATCACGATATATTTTAAAAGTTCTTTAAAGTTATAAGAATATCATTGCAATAAATAAAAACTTGATAGCATACCATCTTATTAGTTACATCAATTATAAAATAACACATCTGATAATTTACCGGTCTAAAATAAGAGTTAATTAAACATATGGATAGGCTAGGCCATAATAATTATATAAGCGAACTCTTATTTTGAGGTAGTGCATTTTCATCGTGTAAAATTGTAACAATATTATTTTATTTTTTTTAAGTATAACAATATGACGAACTCTTTAGAAAGTCCGTCTTTCCCATATTTATAGAAATATGGGATTTGATTGGAATAATAAAAGGTAAAAGGATTCAGTTGCAACATTAAAATTTTATTATGCAACATGTAGCAGTTATAAAGCGATTCATGCAACCCAAAATTTTTATCTTCATTTCTTTTAATTTTTACTTTAAATTATGGTCTTTCCATGACTGATAAAAATACCGTATTTCAAGAGACACAGACTCCAACAATATTATTTTAAGTATTAGAAAGAGGAAATTTTGAGGGAAAGCTATGAAAACGTTTCAATTAATGATGCTAATTACCGCGCACCTAATAATCACCAAAAAATCTAGTCATTTCCTTCTTATGGTGACTGAATCCAACCTTTTGTTTCTGGATTGACAATATTGTGCGCAGATGCACATGTGGGGGCATGGATCTCAATACAGAAAGGGCCCAGAATCACTGAGGGGATCACAGCCAACAGCCATGCTAAAGCTGCCTTGCTATTGCTGTGCACCTGGATGCAAGCACAGCATCGACCATCCCCGATCCCGACCATTGAAGGACTTCAGAACCCTTCAAACGCATTACAAGAGGAAGCACGGGATCAGGCCCTTCATGTGCCGGAAATGCGACAAAACGTTCGCAGTCAAGGGCGACTGGAGGACTCATGAGAAGAACTGTGGCAAGATCTGGTATTGCATTTGTGGCTCTGATTTTAAGCATAAAAGGTCTCTCAAGGACCACATTAGGGCTTTCGGTTCTGGTCATGGTGCTTTTGGGGTTCATGTTTCCGAGGAAGAGGATGAATCAGCGTCTGATCTTTGACCAAGAGAGGAATGTATGCTCTAGTTTAGAGTTTATGTTCTAAATAATGTTGGGATTAGCTTTAAACAAAATCAGTGGAGTGGAAGGGTAGTCTTCTCCTTGTGATTTTTTTCTAGTTCCTTACCTTCTGGAGTGAGTGTTTTGCTTGATCATTGTGCAATTAATCTACTTTGTACATGCTAAACAATATTAACGTTTGATACCAGTACTAAATTATGGATTGAGATTATCCCCAATCCTGATTTGTTTCATTCAGGGATGATAACTGCTGTCGCTCACATTTTGTTTTGTCAAACCCTAATGCTAAGAGTTTTCAAATGCGGGTACCGGCAGTCACATTCGAGTATTCACAAGTGCCACTAGTGCACAACTAGGTTGTTAACGACGGTAATAGTGAGCGGAAGACGGCGATGAAGACCCGATGTTCTTGACGCCCCTGTTGTTCATGCACTACCGAAAAATAGGTACATAGGCACCGGTATGACAGTATCGGTGCAAATTTACTGGTGCTAGAAATCACATAGTATTTGTGAAATCATGGAAAAGTTTTGTTATCGGTGCCTATGAAAACATCTGCACCGGTAGGAAACATACTTGTGCAGTGTACCAGTGCCTATGTGGGAATAGGAACGAAAAATGGAAATATTCAGCACTGTTAAGGGATGTACCGGTGCACAATGCCGATGCAACAACTAAAATTACGTACGAAAAGTATAATTCCAGCAACGGTAATGGTTTTGGTACTTGTGCTGATGCGAAAAACACGCGGAAAATGGTATTTTCTAGTATCATATCGATATTTTATGCCAAGCACTGATATCATTACTGGTGCCTTTGTATACATATGCATCAATTGCAGAACTACCAGTGCAGTAAATGGGTGCCTAAGTTAGAATAAGGACGGAAAAAAATATTCAGCATCGATCAGGGCCGTACCGATGCATTGTACCAGTGTTGATGCGAAAAACATGTAGGAAATGGTATTACCCAACACCGGTTATAAATTTTATTACTATCACCGGTAAGAGTTTGGGTTCTGGCTTTTAAAATACACATATAGCACCGGTATTAGTAGCTTATGCCGGTGTTGTTAGTGCATTAAATGTACACCTACCACCTTTTCTGGCGGATAAAAAGTGCAAAGATGGTGTATTTTGGGTTAACTAGTGGCAATTTTTGGATGAGGAAGACATTGAATGCTCATCAATGAATCCCTTGAAGGTACCATATATATTATTTGAATTTACCATTTATGGTGGAATATGTGTGGAATGGTTTGTATATTTTTGGATTGTTTGATCATAGTAATGTTGATTTACACTCTTCATGAAATGGGTTTGTTGGCTAGTATTGTTGATGTATTGAATGACTTTTTCATGCATGTGGTATGATAGAGTGTGGTACGAATGTAGTAATGTAATGTTGCATATTGTGGATTGTAACTTGAATAAATTATTTTTAGGATACAAGTGTATATTTTTGTGGAAGTTCAATTCTTGCACATTGATTAAACTGTAGAGACATACCGTTCCATCGAGAGACATAAGCATGTGTACGACACTGTTAGTTTGGTGAGTGATGGATATATTGCTTTTGTTGGGGAATTTATGGAGCATGCATTTAGTCGTGAGAAGCGCATCTTATGCCCTTGTTGTGATTGTAAGAATCGTAAGCGTACAAACAATCGGGACTTGTTGCAACTCCATTTGTATAAGAGAGAGTTTGCAAAGGATTATTTGGTTTAGACCTTTCATGGTGAGAAACTTCCGCTGGAGGTGGTTTTAGGTAGAAAGGGAGAATGTATTGGGAATGTCAATTTGGATGACATGTGTGAGGAGATGGTGGATGAATTTGGGTGGATGGGGAGGTTCTGTCAAAATTTCTATATGAGAAGAATACACCATTGTTTCCTGATTGCAAGAAGTAATGTCATGTTTGATGGAGTTGTTTAACATGAAAAATGTTAGTTCATGGAGCAATACCAGCATGGATAAGTTGCTTAAGTTTTTAAATTTGAAGCTCCCCTCCTAAAATGGTTTATCGGACAACCTCTATGATGTGAAGAGAATTTTTTGCCCAGTGGGAATGGAGTATTAAAAAATATATGCATGCCCCAATGATTGTGTTTTGTATAGGGATGCTTTGGAAAAAAAGTGGCTTGCCCCGTATGGCATATTTCTCGTGATTAGGAAAGGAGAAATGAGGTTGTCGATGAAGATATTGCTGTGAAGGCAAGGAAATCGGTCCTCGCAAAATGTGTGTGGTACCTTCCTATTGTCGCGAGCCTGAAGAAGTTTTTTAAGAACGCTAAGGATGAGAAGAACATGACATGTTTCAAGGAAAGGGGTTGTCTTAATGATGATATTATCAGTTATCCGGCATATGCGGATCAGTGGAAGAATTTTGACAAGATGTATTCTAAGTTTGCAGCTGAACCCATTTGAGGATGGATTTGTGTACTAAGGGTATGAATCCCTTTGGTAACATGTCATCGAAACTTAGTTCATGGCCTGTTTTACTTTCCATTTACAATCTACCTGAGCATCTCTGCATGAAGAGGAAATATGTTTTGATGTCTTTCATGATTTCGGGTCTGAGACAACCCGAAAATGACATCGCTAACTATCTAGACCCTCTGATTGAATATTTTAATGTTTTGTGGTCCGACGGTGTTGATTTGTTTGATGGTTATCGTGAGACCAACTTCAATTTGAAGTCATGCTTTTATGCACGATAAATGATTTTTCGGCATATGGTATCTTTTAGGTAATGTGGTTAAGGGTTATAAGGAATGACTCGTATGCGAGGAAAGTACAAATTTCTAACAGTTGAAGAATGGTAGGAAAGCTATGTATCTAGGTTGAAGGGAATTAGTATAGATTTCGAGCTTCAAGTTCGAGCATAAATTGACTGCAGCACGGCTCGAATTTTTTTAAGGGAATTGTATATTTCAATGCGCGAAACTCCCACTTCAATAGGAAGTCAAAGATTGCAACAAGATACATCCATGAGGTGGCTGACGGAAAAAACAAGTCCAAAGAAAAACATCGGGAAAAATATAAGTAGATGGAAGAGAAGGAGTGGAACAAGATCTACGAGATAAAGACGACACCGGAGTTTGAAGTAACCTCTTCATAGACAGTTTTTTAATAACATCGCATATTATGTGTTGCTTATATGCATTAATAAAGACTAACTTTACTTATTGTTAATTGGATAGAAAATCAGGGTGATGGCTAGCGCCCAATCAAAGCAAAACAAATATACCCATCGCACTGGTAGGAGCGGTCAGTGGGTAATTCGGGCCAAGATTATCGCGAAGTTGAAAGAAGAAGAAGAGAGAACCAAACTTGCTACTTAGGGGTACACGGAGGATGAGATTGAACAGGAGTTGAGTACAATGAATTTCAATGTTAACAGATCATTGGTCTACCTTGAGTCTAACAAGCTAGGGGATAAGGGCGAATATACCGACCCGAATGACTTGGGCATCGCTGTTGATATTGTAAGCTTTTTTTAAAACTTGGTCATAGTATTACCACTTCCTTTTAAAGTATTTAACTTGGAAATATTTCACAAATAAGGATGAACGAGGGGGCTACGAGGGGCACACTAATCCTGAAAGCTGGTGAAGACATTCTGATAAAATCTACCAATAAGAAGGATCATCCAAGAAGGTATAGGGGTACTCAAACTAACCTCCCAGCAGTTATTGCGGTAACCTATCTAGCCCGCAGCCGAAGTAAGTGCAGGAGCATCTTGTCACCCAGGTCGACAATCTAGAAGAAGTAACCAGCGATAGTGGCAGATCTCAACCAGCTAGTCAAGGGGATTGCAACCGTTAGAGGAGTTCAAATCACAACAAGCCTCGATGATTCAAAGTCATTCATTTAGAAAGGCATTGGGCCAGTTCAACACTCCTAAAACCAAGTCTTATGGGTATCCTAGCGATGAGGATAGTGATGAGGAGGAACAAAAATATATTTCAATTCCATTTTATCTATATGATCCCCAAAACTATATCCTTTAATGTTATTTCGTATTCTAAAATATCTTGTTCTGTAATGCATGACAAAATGAGGAGAAGGTCTCCTTGTTCTTCAAGAACTGGGAGGTCATCGCCGTACCTCTCAAATATACTATTTTTAAGCCCAATATGCTTACTAAATACAACTAAGTAGATAATTGGCAAGTCGGGGTCGTCCACAAAGAAGAGGGATTTTCCTAAGGGTTCATACAATTAGGAGTGGATACAAGCNNNNACATACCTAAACTTTAATACCGATTGTCAAATATTAATAACAATTATTATTATAATTTGTTATCTAACTCACCGCGCGACCGCGGTGACTCCTTACTAGTCTCTATAAATGTAAATATTCCAAAAAGAATAAAAAAATGGCACCGTAGGTATGAATTACTATGAAATCTATAGGGGCATAATGCGGCAATATTTTCAGCGCCTCTTCCCCTCAACTCAAGTTCTTCCTTTTCTGCCGGTTGAAGCTGACGGGCATCTTTATTCACACAAAGGCCGTCCTTTTGTTTTCCGTAGAATCCCTCATGGCTTCCGCATATCAAGTTCCTCGGATGTTGCCATGGAACCTTTCACATATGCTAAAATCAACCTCAATTGTCTCAAATGTCCGCCATAGACCACCACCAATATCACAAATTGTTTGTGCAGAGAACAAGAGAAGATGCTTAAGATGTAATACCTTGTATGAAGATAATGCTAATTCTCCAACCGCGTGTTCCTTCCATGGCCACGCCACTGGTATGAACAATTTAAACCACCTGGTCTTTGCATAATATTTGACTGCTAGTCCTCTTCGTTAGTAATTGAATTGAACTGGGCTTTGATAACCAACCATAAATGTTGTTTATACAAACTATACTTGCAACTAATCTTGTTCCTCTGTTATTACAACTTTATGTGTGGAATTGCTGGATTCGTAAGAATTTACCAGGATAGCACTGTAAAACAATGGTTTTGGTTGAACTTGAGTGCATATCCAGAACGAATTAAAAGCATAATTTCCTTGCATTTTGCTTGCTTGTTATCTTTCTGATTTTCAAACCACTTGCATATTAACCTAGAGGGAAGAAACACACCATCTTCTTGCTCGAAGCCAGCAGGTGACACTTGGATCAGAGAGTTCTTCGAATTCTATCTTGATGAGTGCTCCCTTTCTATTTTTTTTTTGCACGGCTATGAAATATCCAAAGAGATTTAGGATATATAGAGTGAGATAGATGGACCATATTCGGTATCCAGACTGAGCAATGTAGGCTATGCTGAATTTTCGCTTAGAAGGTTCTACATACAATCATTCTTTGATAGTTTACTTCTTTTACTATATCAAAATCCTTTTTCAAGGAACAGGTGAACAAAATGGTCATGTACTCCTCTATTGACAACTCTACAAGTGGCGTGTTTCCATGATGCATTTTCTTGATCTAACTATTAACAAATGAGAACGCGTCAAATGGGGTTTTCCTTTTCGTTTGTAGGATTGGAAACTAATCCTGTGTCATGCATTGAAGAAGATAGTTGGTAAGCCACACACATATGTGAAAGTTTTGATTTTCATCATTATGAAGCATGTTTCCACTTCTTTACTATCTACATTTATTGTTCCTTGAAGATGGTTATGAGTCTTCTTAGCAACATTGTCAATCTGTTAAGATGCTCTTAGATTGTTAGGGGCTGTATAACAAGAAAAATCTGTCTTGATATGGTCTTGAAATATTAGAAAATTTATTGATAATGTGAAAAGGGTATTGTTAATGCGAGGGGGTGTTTTGGGAATGCTGAAAAATTCAGTTCAATTCATAAATTGTTGTATGTGTTTTGAGATGCATTGTGCTGTTATAAATTATCAATAAACAGCATCACTAGTGAAATTCCTGGGTATCTTATCTAACAGCATTTGTGTATGTGGTGTATGGTTTCTGTTATACATGTAATTTTATGGTATTTAGCGATTTTCTATCAATGCTTCTTTGTCAATTGGATCAAGGTATAATGTGGCTTCTTGGAAACTTCACGTATATATTGAGGTTTTGATTTAACTTGATGGTGTTTGATTTCATGTTTTGCTCTCGTTATCCCCACTGAATTGACTGAGCGTCTGAATCTAATCATGATACAATGAAGTTGTGTATTTCGGCACGTATGCTTGGAATAATTCTTGTATATATAATGCCCCTCTTTTTGTTGAATATGTGAAGTTATTTTTTGTCAGAGTATTGATTATCTGCAAATGCATCAATTTATGATATCTCAATTTAAAAAATTTCAGGAGAGAAAGGATTATTTGCATTCTCCCCACCTCACCAAGGCATTGATGGTGAGTGGAGTGATAAATCTGGTGTAATCGTGTACAGATGGAACCAGAAGGACAATAGGCCAAATACTGGGGTGTCAAACTGGAAAAAGCGATGGAGCTGTTGTGCTGAGTATGATGAAAATGCTCCGACTTGTAGGAAGGGATGGCATGTCTCGTATGATGATGGATTCACTTTATACTGAAGGTATCTTTAACATGTTCAATGTTCTGGAGTTGTTATGTATATCTAGAGTGGTTGCACCATAACATGTACAATGTTCTTGTTTTCTTATACATGCAGTTTTAGTCTTTGGATCTGTTTGGCAGAACTTATAAGTTGCTCAAAGCACTTTTTAGTGTTTGATAAGGTGCAAAAAAAAGTTTGTTTTTATTGCAGAAGCTATTTTTGAAGGAAAAGTAGAAGTTAGTCTCCCCTGCTTTCAAAATAAGTCGGGTTTGCTTATGATCGCAGCTTTGAAGCTTTAGCTGTTGAATTTCTGGAGAATGGCAGCTGCCTTTATTCGGGTTGTCGATCTAGTTTTCTGGACTAAACTTCCATTGCTATACATATTGATTAAAGCTTTACCTTCATTCATGATCTGCATCATTAAGGGGGCTTTTGGCGTTGGATCAAATCTTTGAGTTGAGTACAGAGACTTGAACTGAACAAGGTAAAAGTAAATGTAGAACCAGAACAGACAGTATATAAAGCAGAAGCAAAATCCTCCACTGACAAAATTATGCATTGATCTCACTCAATTCACAGTTTTGAATGACTGATGAAGGTGCCTCAGTGCTTCTTGGTCCCTATTCCATTCCGTAGTCGGAGCATTCACAAAATGAGCGTACAACTTATTCTTGGCGCAAGTCACTGAGATCAAGCTATGAGCTCCGACTCCATCGACCTCGTACTCGTAGTACACTTGTCCATCATCATCCTTCCTCTCATTGGATGTCACGCTGTCGGCACTCGAAATGAGATCCTGCAAACTGACATCGGACAATGCCAGATTGTTGAGCACAGCATCCTTCGGCGCCAGCTGCCGGAAACCAGCAAGGTACGTCAGGTACTCTTTCTCAGTTTTCTTCTTGGGGTTGTAGAACTCACTGTCTGTCCCATTTGTTCCCTTCTCGACCTTGGACACCAGCCGCTCTTTCCATCCATCCGGGACGTCGTAGATGTACTCCGCGGTTGTCTTCTTGTTGGAGTTGCCTCCGTAGCCGCCGTAGTTGGCTGCACTGGCGGCGGTGCCGTAGTAGATGAAGTAGTCTGCGGCCAGTGAAGGGGGCACTGAGGAGGCGAGGAGTGTGGTGGCTAAGGCGGTGGCGGTTAAGGCGGTGGTTAAGGTTGAGGGCTTCTTGGGCGGCAGAATTGGGAGGTGGGGTTTTGACGGCGGTGGCGGAATGGTGGGTTTGGAAGTGGATGGGGAGAGAATGGCTGAGGTGGAGAAAACGGTGGCCATGGTGGAGTGGAGTGGATGTGATCAGTATTGCAAATTGTGAAGAAATTGAACCAGTGGATAAGGTTGTTTTGTAGTCTCCTACTCTATCGTTCAACACGTGGGTAGGGGTGGGAAAAAAAAAATCAAAAATCGAAAACCGAATCGAAAATCGAATTATCCAAATTTGAATAACTCGTATTGAAAATACGATTTTCGGATAATCAAATTGAATAAATCAAATTTTGAATATGGTTTTTGGTTTGGTTTTGGATATGGAAACTTAACCCGAAACCCGACCCGAATACCGAATTACAATTATAAAATAAAAAATATATTAAATAATATAATCCTAAAACTTAAATATAAAATTTATAAATACAAAGCCAAATTCATGGCCCAAGGTATAAAATTTTGAATTTTGAATTAATTTGTGTATTTTAAATATATTTTTTAAAAATTTTAAGTTCAAATTTGATTTATTCGGATTAGATCCGAATTCGAACCGAAACCAAAAATTCAATTTCGTTTATTCGGGTCGAATTCGATTTTGAGCTTTTTAGAGACAAAAACGAATAATTCGAACCGAATAACCCAAAATCCGAATAACCCAACCCGACGCCCACCCCTACACGTGAGTGTTCGTTCACAAATAACCGAAATTTGTTTTTCAGTCCCTCAAATTTGGGTGCCCTACTAATTTTGCTATCATGTTTTGGATAGTGTGTGAAAGCGAAGAGAATATGATTTTGATTTTTTTTCTTTTTTAAGGGACGGGAATACCAACTGGTATGGTGGGGGTGGGGGTGGGGGTGGGGGTGGGGGTGGGGGTGTGTGTGGCGAATGTTTA
>JAULKM010000008.1:13251527-13270675 GCA_032355605.1 Rubia tinctorum
ACTACATGGGTTTGGAAGCTTCAAACAATTGCTCCCAAGTGATAAGTTTAGCTAACACAAATCATACTAACATTCATAGAAAAATTCATACATAAATAAAGAGAGAAAGGATGAAAAGAAATGAAGAACTAGGGTTCTTGGAGAGTGATTTTCGGCCAAGAGAAACCTTAGAATGAAGATAAGATAAGGGATATTTATAGTACCATTTATGGTGAGAGGACTGGTCAAAAAGGGTTCCGGGCACGCGGGGTGCGCGCCGGGTGTGCGGGGCGCGCAGAGGACGCACCAACCGGACGGGCACTCGGGCACTGGGGTGCGAGAACGCGGGCGCTGGGGAGGCAGCGCGCGGGCTAATGAAGCAGGAGTCGGCAGCCCTGGCCTGGGGCACAGGCGCGCGGTTTTCATTCCGAGGCCGGTTTTCTTCAGTGCTTTGGTGCGCTCGAGATTGAGCGCCCAGGACGCGCGCCCAGTCTTCACGTCGATCGGTACGGGTGAACCGTTGATCCGATTAGGGAGTTCTTGTAGTCAATTTTATAGTACTCGAGAAGAGGAATCCAATGGTATCACTTTTGGAGCCTAATTAGTCTTGGATCATTATAAGAACTTGGTACAAACTTCTGGGTCACAATTCATCCATTTCTTTGTCTTCCTTCTTCGACCCTTCTATCTTCTATTACGTTTTGACTCGTGGCCTTCAATATTATACCATCCTTTCAAATGGCCTTCACTAAAAAACTCCAAAGCGCTTACGAGAAATCTACAAATTAAGTTCACAAAAAGGAATTTAAATGCTCATAAGGACCAAAAATCCATTAGACTCAACCTAGGTTACAAAATGAAGGATTTAGATACGAAAACCGAAAACGGTTATCTAAACCCCTTATGATGTAAATCTAACTAAATCTAGCAATTTTCCAACAAAAAAATAACAAAAGAGATGTTAAATTGTTAGGAAAATACATGCATTTTGACCTCTCATCACACCTCTCAAGCTTCACTTTGCTGCCGGAGGAAAAGATTGTGAGACACAAACATAATGCTTATCTGATGCAGGATTAGTTGGGGTTGGTCTGGCTTTCCTAGACTTGAGAAGTTAAGCTTGATATGGCGCTCTAATGTGACAAATTTGGGTTTGACATAGTTGGAATTACAGGTGAAATTTGAATTTTGCTCGTGTTTACAATGGTGATTAATGTGGTAGCAAAGTATAACGAATATTTAACATATGCATAGACATTTGCCTGTTTTCAATATTATGAATTTAGGGGTGCTTATCGGATGGATACTTATCTCATAACATTTATGATTTTTTTTCTAATGAATATTTTTACGATGTTTATTGGATTCAATAGAAGATTTAATTTTTGGAATTTTTGGACTATAATGAGCAACAAAATATGAGGGATCCATGTTGCTATTTGGGGGCAGTTGGCTTGATATTTTTGAAGATTTTGGTGATATTTATCATCCTCGAATCTTAGTTAATTTAGGTGCCTTTGTGCAATACTTTTATTGCAAGTGAATCATCTGTAAACATTACCATATTATCTTTAGATATCTTATTGGAAGTGATTGTATGGAAAACAACAGTTTTACCTTTAAAATTAGGTTTCGATAGTTCAATTACTGTGTATGTTTTATGAATCAATACAAAGTAGTGTTAATTCTCAGGAATAAGTGGTGTTTTCCGATAATTGATAAATACGTTTTGTTTGCTGTGATTTTGAAATATATTTAAAAAAATACTGATCCAGCCATATATATATAAAGTGTTTATATAACCCTAGAAATAAAAATTAAGTGCCGATGTAACATTATAACTCTTGTAATGGCGAGGAGGGTAAAATTGTCATTTTAAAAAACTAACCAGGGGTATTTTTGTCATTTTCTGGGATGGTCAACGCCGGATTTTTCAGGCTTAACGTTGGAGAAGACAACTTTGGGTATAACTGCAAAATAAATTAATGAGTTAGGGTTAGTTTGACACTTTATGAAATTGCAGAATTATTTTGTCATTTTCATGCAAAATATAGAGTTAGAAATGTATTTTTCCATTAAAAAACCAATGTGATCGAATAGAAAAAACCAATGTGATCGAATGAAAAAATTCAAAAATTAAAACAATGTCCCACCCGAGAAGCACTAATGTTGACCATGACATGTTAAAAATATATTTTTAAAATGAGAAATTGCACTTATAACTCTACATAATTGGCATAAGTGTCGAAAGTACCAATGTAACCTTAGATAATCAGTGGAAGTGTAAAACTAATCATTCTGGCAAATTTTGGCAGAATTTGATAAAATGACACTTTTAGCCCTCTCAAAAAAATTTAAAATAAAAGTGAAATGAATCTACTACCCCTAAACCTAACTGCCGCTCGTTGTCTTCTTCTTCTCCTCTTTAGAAAACCTCATCGGAGATGAAGAATTGGGTCGGAACATAGAGGGTGATTCAATATAATTTGTCTTCATCGATTAATCAGATTGGAGGTGATGGAACAAAATGATTGATTTGTGTTGGTTTGTCGATTAATCGGTGTGTTCTGGTGAGGGTTGGGATGATAGCGGGCTTGCGGCGGCTGGACGGGGATAATGGAAAGGCTGAGACGGTGGTGGGCTCGTGGCAGGACAAGAGGCGGTGGCACGAATGATGGTATGAGATGAAGGGTTATGGTGGTGTGATGAATCAGCGGTGGGACGGGACGGGAGGATTTTGATGGGACGAAGGGTTTTAGCTGGTGATAGAAGGGCGGGACAGGACAAAGGGTTTTGACGTCGCTGATGGAAGGTGGGTGGTGGTGGAAGGGTTATTTGGTGGTGTGGTGAATCGACGATGGTGGTGGCGGAGTAGCGGCGGTGGGTAAGAGTATAATTGTTCACACAGATTCAACTTTTGCCCCGAGAGACATTTTTGTCATTTCAAGTGTTGTCAACGGCCAGAATGTCAAGGTCAACACTAGAAGTGTCACCTGAGGGTTATATTGACACTTTTAATAAATAGTTAGAGTTATTTTTTCTACTTTCAAGCAATTGAGGGTTATATTGGGTTTTTTCACAACTATGGAGGTATAGAGCCTTTTTGGAATATATGTCTAAATTGAAATATTTTCCTTAACCTTACCAGATCAATAAAGTAGATCACTATAATCATTGTAAAGTTATTAATAAGTCCTAACGAATAAACAAACAACAAATAATAATAACTGAAGAGACAAAAATGAGGTGGAAAAATCTTGCCGAATGTTAGTTCAACCATTAATATTTAAATAATTCAACCAAATTAAAGTTGAGGGTTTTGATATTCACTGAACACATTAGGGAATATGGATTTATTTATTGGGAGTCCATTAAAAACTTTTTTGAAGGGAAAAAGAAAACGAAATATGGAACTTAACTACACTTTAATTTAATTCACTTCAATTAACTTTAGTTTAAATATTTATTTTATTAAATAAATTATATTTTATTAATTTAGTTTAGTTTAGTTCAATTTTATTCAATTAAATTCAGTTCAACTGCACACTCCCTCCGTTTTCTTAACACTTACCATTATGTATGTTATTTTAAAAATTGTCACATTTTCTTTTAATGACAAAAGTGAATCATTTTCAACCAGTCATTAAACTTTTTAGTCTTTTTACTCAACTCTCTTCACATATTTCAACTTGCCAAAAACAATACCTAAAATTATGATGCTGAAACAAAGGGAGTATGATTACGGAAATCCATAAAAATATGGGGAAAAAGTAAAATAAAAGTACTACTCCCTCTGTCCCACATCGAATTGAACATTTATTTTTTTGACACTATTCTCTATCGAAGTTTGGTAGCATATTTGAATAGGGGTTCGTCTCTTTGGAGACCGTCTTACCGTAAGACCAGGGGCTAGAAAGAAAATAAGGATATGGCAAATCAAATTTGGGGACAAATTTTAAAATATTTCTGGCTCGGGGTTTAATTTAAAAACCGGGCTGAAGTTTAGGGACTGGACATACAAATACAAAAAATAGAAACCCTCTCTTCAGCCTCCCCCTCTGTCTCCCTCCTCACCACCCCACTTCAACCGGACTCCCTCCGCCTCTCTCTTTCCCTCCTTCTCCGGCCGCGATGGTAATTTTATCCGTTAGGCCTCCTCCGGCAGCTCCAATTTTGCTTCGATTTCGCTTCGGCAAACTAACGTTGTTCTCATCGTTGTCGAATTTTGGTTTTTGGCAAGGAAATTTCTGCTACTCCATGGATCGTACAGTTCCTCTCATGTCAACTTACTGCGTATTCTTGCCACTGAATTCGGAATATCAATTACTTAAAAGAAAATTTGGCATAGTGGTAAGAACTCTCGGGATTTTGAGGAAATTGGAGCTTTTTTTTCAAAAACCTGCACAAGAATTTGTTTCATGTAGTCAAAATCTTATTGCTGTTTAATCTTCTCCCTTTCTTAGCACATGGTCTAGCAACACAATTCAGGAGTTTTCGAGTTTGCTGTTCCTTCGACAGTAATGGTCTGGTAAAAAATGTTTCTATCAATGATAGAGCAAACTGCAATTGCTTCTTTCGTGTGTGTGTATATATATATATTCTTGCCTGATTGTTGTCCATGTTGAAGCCTGGAATGGTGGGCATTTGAACTTGTTATATTTCTGTATAGACTGTCCCCAAATACTAAGCTGGAAACTTCGGTGTTATCTATATGGTCAGCTCTCTATTCCCTACAAGGCCTTTTTCGTGTCGGAAACTCTTCAACTACTATACTGATCGATTTCTCCTCTTTGTTGGAACAGCTTTACAATTACTTCACTACACTATCATGTACCATATTCCTTTGGTGCTGCCGCGAGGTATGTATGATCTTAGTTAATATTAAATGAAACCATCACATGTACAATTACTTATGCTCATGAACTAGAACTTTTTTTCTATCTTCTTAGCACTCGGGTTGCTAATGAACTAGGAGCCGAGAATCCTCATGCTGCAAAACTAGCTCTTTGGATGTAAGAGTGGGCTGCATTCTGCTACGCTGTCGTCGAAGTTGAAGCAATGTTCAACATCGTTAGGGTTGCAGTGGAGGTTTATACGTCGGGTGGAAAAAGTGGTATTCAACGACAATTTGAAGTTTCACCGCTGTGTTGGGGTTGTAGCAATGGAGAAGTTGCAGAGAAATCCGGGAAACTCTTCCAATATAATAATGTTCATGTTTTCATGTGATTTAGGCCTTGTTCAATCCATTGAAACGTCTGTGACATTCTTTAAAACCCAAGTGTCATATTTGTAAGCTTAGAAATCTTACTGGGTGTAGTTTGCTTAAGCCATTTTCTGATGCATTCGGTTTTGGCGTAGTTTGTTTAAGTGTCTGTATGTACTGCATGAGATGAATCCCCCACTAGCATCCTTTCACGCTATTGAAACATCAAGAATACATCAAATGACAATCTAATATTTAATAATAAGAAACATCAAGAATACATCAAATAAAAATCTAACATTTAATAATAAGAAACATAAATATAAAATTTTAAAATGACATACTCAAAAGCTAAGACATCAATAAAAAAGAAAATATCTCAAACTAGTGTTGAAAATATACGTTCCACTATTGTTGCATTTGAAATAACTTCTTTGACGTTCCACTTCTATCCACTGATGTTATTATTTCTTTACATGATAATTTACAAGTGTTAAATGATACGTATCACTTTATATATATTACGGGTGGACAAGACATAAAACATCAAACACTAATGACTCAAAATCGAATGAATTAAATGAATCATCACTGGCACAAAAAAACATATAAAATTAGCATATAAAAGTTGAAATCTTTAAATAAAGTTTTACATAAGTCTGTGAAAATCTCAATTGTCATAACTATCGAACTATTAAACATCATTCATTACAAAAAGGTTCAAATGCCCTAAGATATCGCAAACATAAAAATGAAAAAAAATCAAATAAACCTAAAATATCAATAAGAATCTAGTGTCTCGGCTCTAACAAATAAACCAATATTTATAAAATATCATCTTGAACAATAGATCCCAAACAATCAAATATCAAATTCTATTTTCCCCTGACTTGTTTTCCTTCGATGCTTGCTTATTTCCAGACTTGCCTTCTCTCCTGCTGGTTTCGAAAAGAATGGCTCTTCTACTCTATCAACACACAAATCAAAGGTCGACTACGTTCTCTGTTCAAGGAAACACCTTCAGAGCATGGTTCCTCATACAAATTTTTATTAATTCATCAATGGTATCGTAGAGCTCTGACATGGGAATATTCCTGTGAAATAATATAAAACATCACATACAGTAATTAAAACATCAATATTTAAAATTAAAACATCAAAATAGCACACATAACATGACTGACAACTACATTGATAAACATTAAATACAATATTTAAAACATCAATATCAACATTTAAAAACATCAATCAGTACACACTAAAATATCAAAAGAAAAAAACTGAACATCAGTTGCATACTTAAATATGAAACACCTCAAGCATCAAATACTGAAATTAAAACATCACACCAATATAGATAAAAGTACTTAAAATCTAAAACATCAAACATCAAACATAAGGCCAGAAACATCAACAACAGTATGTAAAACATCACATCGGAAAAATAACAAAATTTACAGATCTTCCTTCATTCTCAATTGCACCAACAGTGGGCAAGCGTTCTTAAAAATCTAAGAAACATCAACAACACAAAAATTAGCACAAATCGTAACAAAACCCTAAGATATCACACACAATCAAAACAACAAAACTGAACATCAATTACACACTTAAAATAATACAAGTATCAAATACTGAAATTAAAATATCACACCAACATATGTAACACTACTTAAAACCTAAACATGAAACATCACACAGAAAACCAGAAAAATCAACAATATGTAAAACATCGCATATGAAAAATAACAAAAATTTACAGATTCTCCATCCTTCTCTATTGCACCAACAGCGGGCAAGCATTCTTAGACATCTAAAAAACAGCAACAACACAAAAATTAGCACAAATCGTAACAAAACCCTAAAATATCACACACACACACACACTAAAAACAACAAAACTGAACATCAATTGCACACTTAAAACACTACAAGTATCAAATACTAAAATTAAAACATCACACCAACACAGATAACAATACTTAAAACTTAAGCATGAAACATCAAACATAAAACCTGAAACATCAACAATAGCATTTAAAACATCACATCTGGAAAATAACAAAATTTTGCAGATCCTCTTTTTTTCTCGATTGCAGCAACAGTGGACAAACATTCTTAGACATCTAAGAAACAACAAAAACAACACAAAACTTAGCACAAAACCCCAAGATATCACACACAATCAAAATTGAACATCAATTACACACTTAAGCATGAAAACACCACAAGCATCATAAACTGAAATTAAAACATCACACCAACACAGATACCAATACTTAAAGACTAAAACATGAAACATCAAACTGAAAATGAGAAACATCAATAACTGTATCTAAAACATCACTGATGAAAATTAAGAAAACTTACGAATCCTCCTTCCTTCTTGATTGCAGCAGCAGTGAGACAAGTCTTCTTATACATCTAACAAACCGCGGAAGCAACATAAATATTAGCAAAAATCTGTAAGAACAACTCGCAAATCACAAAAAATAGAGAAATCCCCAAATATTACTCACTATAACCTACACAAACCCTAGAATATCACATGAACAAAAAAAAAAGTAAACAAAAATAAAAACAACAAAATATGCATAAAAAATCCAAGCAAAGACATTATCTTCGAAGAAAAACACAAAACGAAGCTCGTATTGTGTTTGGCCACCGGAAACCGAAGCTATACCAGAAAATTTCCCCAAAAAATCACCAAAAAACTCCAAAAATCTCAATGAACCACTGCGCGCAAGAAAGGCGGAAGAAAATGGAGAGGATGTGCGGTAAATTGGAAGAAAATGAGCTCGAATTGAAGGAAGATGGAAGAGAAATGGAAAGGAGAGACAAGAAGGAGATTTACGCTGGAGAGGGGAAAGGAGAGGAGAGAGAAAACTTCAGAAAAAATATGAAAGGATAATGAGGAATGATTGATATTTATACTTGGATTTAAATGTAAATTAACGAAATTTCACATCCAACCCCTAAACTTTTAAAACTTCAATTTGAAACCCCATTTGCAAGTAAATCATTGGTCTCACTGTGAGACAGTCTTATACAAGACTTTGTCTTTAAGTTTTAGATAAATTATATCTAATCAAGTATATTTGCAAGTTATGTTCACCCTGACGCCCATAACAGATCAAGTCTATTCAAAAGTAATAACCTATTGTAACGCTTATAACTGGTGAACTCTGTACGAGAATCATGATTATCCTATTAAAACACCCATTGCAAGTAAAGTCCATCCGAAAATCATTTCCAATCCACAATAATCTTGTAAATAAAAATCTTTCAATAGCACAACAATGCAAGGTTGAAAGGGTAAACATTTAGAAAAGAATGGGACAAGATTTTGAACCTACACAAAATCCATTTGGCTAAATGTTGAAGACCTATAAAAGTAAGGGACGAAGAGTAGAATACACCAAAAAAATATAATTAAACATGGAGGACCAATATAAGAATTCCGAGGACCATTAGTTTTATAATATTAGTTAGCAATGGAACCGCCAAAAGCCCTATATTTGCTGGAGGATCACTGTTCTACACCTCACCTGCAGCCGGAGCAATTCCCTCCAACAATAATATAGCCATGTCTAAGATGGGGTGATTCTCTATCCTATCTAATTTCCACCAACCTTTTCAAATTTTGCAATCATTTGAAAGGGTTGGAATTCTCTCTCTCTCTCTCTCTCTCTCTCTCTCTTTTTTTCCCATTCTTGTTGGGTTATCTTGTTCAAGAGACCTTGGATTGCTTTCTTGATTATGAAAGGGTAATCCATCATTTTTATTTTTCATTTTAGTTGGAACTGATCATGCTCGTTGTTGAAAAATTATCAGTGATTGTATTTTTGCTTGATTGCGTTGATGATGCGGGCGTTTTCTTGAATTGTATTGGTCTGAGGCTCTGAATTTTAATGGGTTCTTTTAATTCCTGAAAATAATTTTGGAAGCAGAAAGTCTTTGTTATATTTTTGGGTGATTGTGGCAACGGATTTTTCTGGTCCTACAAGATAACCGTACATATATTGATGTGTCAATTGTTTGGGGTTTCTCCAGGACTCTTTGCAAGTTCTTTGCACATGGGGCATGCCTAAAGGGTGAACACTGCGAGTTTTCGCATGACTGGAAGGATCCACAGAATAACGTGATACCCCTTGGCTTCAGTTATTTATTTTGAGTTGTGAATAAGTTGTTTGGAATGTTATCATGTGGTGTGGTGTTAAATTGGATGATTGTTGCAGGTTTGCACTTATTACCAAAAAGGTGCTTGTGCTTATGGGAGCAGATGCAGATATGAACATGTTAAAGTTTCTTGCTCAGTGTCATCGTCTTCGTCTTCATCAGCGAACCCTTCTCAATACTTAGCGATTCTGGCTGCTCAATCTTCTAGAGCTCCTTCAGTTGTTACTAGCCATGCTCAAAGCGTTAGCAGTGACACAACACTCACAAGCCACTCATTTTCAGCTGAACCTGCATGGAGTGAACCGATGGGTCATGAGGTGGACACAGACTATGTGGACTTTGGGGCCAGCAGAAGTCTTAGTCCAGCTGATCGTCCCATCTGTTCATTTGCTGCTGCTGGCCACTGTCCTCGTGGTGACATGTGCCCTCATATTCATGGGGATTTATGTTCGACTTGTGGCAAGCATTGCTTACATCCTTTTAGGCCCCTGGAGAGGGAAGAACATTGTCAATCATGTGAGAAAAGGCAAAAGCATCTGGAGGCATTAAAGCACAGTCAAGATGTAGAATGCAGCGTCTGCCTTGAACGTGTACTGTCAAAGGCCACTCCTGCTGAACGCAAGTTTGGAATACTATCAGAGTGTGATCATCCATTCTGTATAGGTTGCATTAGGAATTGGCGCAGCACCTCTCCAGCTTCTGGAATGGATGTGAATTCTGCACTGAGGACCTGCCCCATATGTAGAAAACTGTCCTATTTTGTCATTCCTAGTGTTATTTGGTATGCTACTAAGGAAGCAAAGCTGGAGATCGTTGAAAGCTATAAAGCAAAACTCAGGTAACAATAAATGCTCACAGGCACCTCTGTTAAGGTGGTCCAAGTCTACATATTTTCTGAACCTTTTCTTTAAAGTAGGGGTGTGTGTGTGTGTTTGGCATGTCTATCCTAAGAATAATGCTAAAGTTTATGATACGTTGATTTTTGACTCATAGTAGCTTCTGCATGCATTGAAATAGAGTTGATTTTGAGTCATAATAACTTCTCTATGCATTGGAAATAGATATGTTCGTTAATAGTTATTAAAGATGAGTTCAAGACATTGTTAGGTTTCTTGAATTTATGAAAATTGTTTGAGCTGAACCTTTTACTCAAATTTCTTTACAATTTCTACTAGCCTGATTTTATGCTGTTGCTTGATCGTTAAAATAGCTAGAAATTTTTTTGCTGTATGTTTTGTTTATTGAAGATTATTCGACAGTCCACGTTTTGTGTCATTGTGAAGATCAGTAATCGGTTATATATTTGAGGTTAATTACAGTTTCCTCTTAAATGTTCCTTATTTGTGCTAAATTCTTCATTAAACTTATGAGATGTTCGCAGTATGTTCAGTTTGAGATTAGTGTATGTGGTTTACTGCTTGCCATGTGCATTCTAGGTTTGTCAAATATATATATATATATATGTATCTGGTGGTTGTTTATCCTCCTCTTGACCAGTATTTCTATTTGTTCAGGTCCATTGATTGCAAGCACTTTGATTTTGGAAATGGAAATTGTCCATTTGGGACTAGTTGTTTCTACAAGGTAGTTCCATTAGTACTCCTTTCTAGCAAATCCAATAACTCTTACTGAATTGGCTGCTTGTTGAACTGCCTAATGGTTAATGAATAGCACCATGTTCATGGTTCTTTCTTCATCAATTTATCTGACCCTTGTATCCACAGAAATACTTTGTTTTATATATTAATTTGTGAACCTTGATGTGTAGATTGAGATATGAAAATTTGTCCTGTAGAAATGGGAAAAAACCAAAGCAGTATGGAATGAAATACGATGTTCATTGTAATATTTCTGTAATACATGGACAAATAAAGTGACCTCCCTAATTGGGGCATTGAGAAATAGTTTTAATTTTAACGGAAAGCTTATTGCATCCGAGTGATTCATCCAATTGGTCTACAGGCTTTTTAGTTAGCATCTTATGTAATCAGAGAAGTGATTAGGAACTTCATGAAGTGCTTAATCATTGTTGAATTATGGTTTGAGTTTTTTAACTCAAGTATACTAGGTATCAAAATGTCCGCGTCCTTTAAGTATCAAAATTATCAATGATATTTGCCTATCCAAATTGCTTGTTTCTGATTAGTATCATTTATGTATATTGGGTTTTAAAGAAAGTGTTAGTTCTGGAGCGCAGGTTGAGAGATGTCTTCTTTCTTTGGAGAATACTCATAAATTATAGCTGGCTCTATCACTTATTTACTTTTGAATGTATGTATCTTCTTGCGTTTGGAAAATGTTGTGAAAATGAATGTGCGAGGCTTGACGGGCCATAACATAAGTGCTATCCGGCATAATCCAGTGTTCATTTTTCATCTCTTCACCTGATTAATTTGCATTAACGGGTGTTGTTTCTCCTCATGAATCACACTGTATGCAAGATGCACATTTAGTCAAAATTGTGACTGATATTTCTTGCTAAAAATATTGTCTTATTAAAGCTCAGATCAGCAACAATACCTTAGTGTTTTGATTTGATTCTAGCTTGTCTGCAATCGGAACTTGAGCTTACTGGCATGTTTTAGTTGAATTTCTAATTGAGCTTAAGTGAATACAAGTGTTCATCCTGGACAATTAGATTGTGGTTGCTTTTCCTCAGCTCTGCCAATTTAATTGCTTTCTATGGTCCTCAGGGTGCCTTGTTTTTTATGACCAGCAGGAGTAAATGTATTATGTACAACAATACGGCTATTCTGCTAAAATGATTGACTCTCAATTGTGTTGGGATATATTGCATTTACTTATTGAAGATATTCCTGAAATAATTTGAGGTTTTTGAGTCTCATGAAGACCTAGAATTCCTAAAATATTTGAGGCAAATGGGTCTTGTACTACTGTAGATGTTCTTTACAATCCGTCAAACTTTACTTCTTATTAGTTCCTAGGCAGATCACATGGACATGAATTCAGTTTGTTCATTTGTCTCTTGATTGCTACACACTGTAGCAAGTCTTCTTCTTGTTTTGTTGCACATGACTTGCTTCCTTTTCAAGGCATATGGAATTTTGATTGCTTTTACAGTTTTACTTGGAATGGCCAGATATTGAAAAAATGTTATTATATCTGTTTAGAGGTTCTCTATGCTCAAGTTTTGGAAAATCACTGACTATTATATCTTGTTTGATACCATTTATACTCTACAAGAATGAAGAGGATTCTTTGCAATATTAGCTATATATGTTATAATGTTAAAAATAACCCAGCATTCGAGATACTTATTCTGGTTCTTTTAGTCTTGACTTGTGGGCTGAACATTGTAATTTGTAATGAATAACTTGACGTGTTTAAAATATACATCATCACTCCTACTTGCATGAACTGCACTTGGTCATTTCTCAGAGAAATGGATGAAAAAGGGACTTTATGATGACTGGTAATGGATAGGCCTTTTCAACTCTTTTTTAAGGTGAGGGGTGAGGTTCTGAGGAGGTGAGAAATGGGGTTTCCAACTCCCAGGGTCTTGGTAGGAAAATAAAAAAAACCAATCCCTCCATTCCACATAAGGAGCCAGTGTGTTAGATGATGGAAGGTAGTCAAATTAGCTTAATTTCCTGTTCGCAGTTATCTGTACTTAAGAGTATTAGAATAATTGTGGACTTGTCCAAAATTATTTTCCTACCAGGATCTTGGTAGGAAATAAAAAACCAATCCCTCCATTTCACACAAGGAGCCAGTGTGTTAGATGATGCAAGGCAGTCAAATTAGCTTAATTTCCTGTTCGCAGTTATCTGTACTTAAGAGTATTAGAATAATTGTGGACTTGTCCTAAATTATTTTCCTACCAGGGTCTTGGTAGGAAAATAAAAAACCAATCCCTCCATTCCTCACAAGGAGCCAGTGTGTTACATTATACAAGGTAGTCAAATAAGCTTATTTTCCTGTTAGCAGTTATCTGTACTTAGGAGTTGTAGAATAATTTTGGACAAGTCCATTTAAGTGAGGGCATGAAATGGAAAAAAACACGACTCTCCACATTGAGCAAGATAGGGATTTGAGGCAGGACTCTTTATGTGTAATGCGGTGAGGGAAATAACATAAAATATTCGTCATTATGAATGGTCTCACTCTCAAATAATTTCAGCCATAGTGTCCCCTAAGAGCTGATCTTCTTCTTTCAATTGTTAACAGCCTGCAAGTATCTCCTCTATGAATTCAATTCATCATGTTACGCATTTGCATCTTTGTTGAGATGGGGATACTTAAGTGATAGAGGATAAATTGATATGAAATTATACAATGAGTATCTCCTCTCATTTTCGTTGTTGAACATTACGGGAACGAAAAAAACTTATATTCCCTGTTATCGTGGTGGTGTTTCTTGTTTTAGAGTGATATGGATAGGCTTGGTTAATTGGCTTACTGGATGCCTGTTTGTTTCTAACAGCATACTGTGGAGCCAGGCTCCTATCTATGGAACTCCACTGTGATGCATGATCTATACTGCTCAAGGTTTATGGGCTCAATTGAAGAAGAGTGTAGCTTCCCAGGAGTGGGTAAAAGTGCATTGGGATATTTGTATGATCACTTTTACAGTCTGCACATGCCGGTAGGCTTAGAAGAAGAAGAAGAAGAAGAAGAAGAATCTTACTCTGATGAATCAGAAAATGAGATGGCTGAAGCTTTGGCATTTATGCTGGCCTTGGGAGTAGTATAGATATGAGTGACTCATTGAGTGATAGCATGTCAACCTTGATGGGCTTAGTTTGATTATTGTATGGTGTAATTGAATAATAGTAGTTATCGACTTCCTCAAATCTTTCAGCCATAGTAGTTTTGGCCTATGGCCTATGGGACAACTGACTTATTTTGTTACAGTTTTGATTTAGGTGTTCATGTCAAGTTAGTACTCTTCCTAGCATGGTCGTTCTTATGAGGCTTGAGAATAAATTTTAGTTAGCAATGCTGGGGATTGTGGGGGATCGATGTCTTTTTTTGTTTTCTCTATTACTCATAGTTAGTATTACGTCTTTTTAGTTACTGGAACTGATGAACCTTCTTTTTTACGTGCATTTTGACTTTTGTTTTTCTTTTTTCATGTTTGTTGCACATAACTTATTTAATACATGTTTAGTTTTAATTGAATGTGTGTTTTTCTGCAACTATTCTTGCACACACTATTAGTTGATTGGTTCCTGTTACAGCATGGTTATCCTGATGGTCGTTTGGAGGAAGTAGTTCTACGTCATCTTGGGGCCGAAGATGGACAAACTGTGATAGCTAAAGATATTAGGTTTGAATATCCTGCTGGAATGATTTGTTTTACGATAAAAGACCGGCATTGTTTGCATGGTTCCCTCAATTACCCTCTCTCAATGTTGTGTATTAATGTCTTCTCATTGTTTATTTTGTAGGCTGTCAGATTTCCTCAGTAATTTGCAAATAAGATGAAACGTGCTATAGGGATTTCAAGGTATGTTGTTTGCCAAGTGTACCAGCTTCCACCTAGTGTTAGCTTATTTTTACTGTTTATCTACATGATTCAGTCAGTAGTTGTTCTTGCTGCATTTTGTGGTATTGATATTGTTACCTTGTGAGTTCAACTATTTTGAGGTTTATAATAAGCAATTATGATGCCAACTCCGAGTCCAAGTCTTCTGTCCATTGTTGTATCTCTGTCCAGTTAAAGGAAATGACTTCATGTTAGTAGAATTGCTTATTTTTCACTTTAAAATTCCTCTGTTTACTTTTTAAATCCCTAGATTTATTCTTTCCTTTTTCAAAGCTAGTGTCCCTTCCGTGATGCCTAGCAGTGGCGTCAACCCCCCCTTCTCAGCTTCCAATGCCCACCCACTTCCTGATCATCAGAATGCAAGTTCTAAAACAAAAAGATTATTCTGAATTGGGACAGTGCATTTACATAATCCATCAACTACCCTTATATAGAAAGAGACGACCACAGTTATATTACTGTTAAAAAAACCAAAAAATGTGATCAATGAATTACGGGAAAATTTCAGGGGCTTTTTTCCCCGAAGTATTGGATTTATAAAATTAATTGATGAATGGAGATTATAATTGGAAGTTGGACAAATTTGTGATCCCTAAATTGTATGTCCTGCACTCCTGCTGCTGGTTAAGGGAAAAGTAGAAACTTAAGCTTATGTGTTCGGTCATGTGTTTTATTTTGAGAATCTTGGGCTGCATAGCAAGGTGAAGTTCATGAGTTTTGGGAAGTTTTCTTCAATGGTGGACAGTGTGCGTAGAGGTGGAAAAAGATGGTGGGAGTGGAGGAGAGATGGTGGAATAGGTTTTGATAGGAAAGCAATTGAGGGAGAAGAGGATAAAATTGGAGTTCGAAAGAACTGAGCAATTTATTGTAAGTGTTTAATGGAACAATGTTGTTTAGAGCGGTGGACAGAAAAGACTTGTCGATGAGTTGAGTTTTCCTTTGCCATTTGTTACTGTGAAGGATATCTTCATTTATTTTCAAAGTTCTCTCTGAAGTAGCTTGTAGCCCTATTTGTCTATTAGCTTGAAGCTCAGTAAGAAACAGGAGTAGTTAAACAGGGTAACCCTGTTGACTGAAACTGCAAATTTTACAGGGATATATGAGGGACATATCCCAAGGACAGCCTAAAGTCATGGAGGGAAACCATTTTTACCTTTTACTTGGTGAGTCTCTTTGTTCAACATTCTTTCAAGTTCCCACCATCTGCCTCCATTTGTTCTGAAAGAATCGGAAAGCATTTGATGTACATGCCATTTTTATAGTTTCAGCATCAATTTTTGTTAGGCATCGACATCAGTGCATATGTGGTACCTGGTAAAGAGCATGGGATAGATCGGTAATTTGAATATTTCCGATAAATTAGACCAAAGTGGGACCCACAATAAACATTTGAGGGCTTCAATCATCAAGATATGGTTTACTCCTTCTGTTCCCCTGAATATGGCACCATAGATTTAAGAGAATGAAATGATTATATGAAAGTGAAATTAGAAAGTAAAAAGTAGAATAAGTAGATGAAATTAAAAGAATCTTTCCAAAAATAGAAAGTGTGTCAATATAAAAGAAATAATTCAAAAAGAAACGTGTGCCATGTAAAAGGAACGGTGGGAGTATA
Source organism: Rubia tinctorum (assembly GCA_032355605.1). Lineage (NCBI taxonomy): Eukaryota > Viridiplantae > Streptophyta > Magnoliopsida > Gentianales > Rubiaceae > Rubia > Rubia tinctorum. Next base: position 13,268,013 of record JAULKM010000008.1, read on the forward strand.
TCTGTTTCCGTCCTCTCATCGATCTGTTTGCTTTCCTTCAGGCGTGAAACATGAAGATAGTTATTGCAATCAATTCAGGGTGGCAGGCAGATTGGATCACTCAAGTGATTTTAAGGTTCGTGATTTGTGTGGAGCTGCTAATTATTTGGTGGTCTCTTGCAAAATTTTACTGATAATTGAAACAGTGGGCCTGTGTAATAAACAAATTTTGGTGCTTGTCCGCCTCATTTGGTAATGTAGATTTCAGGGTAGAATTGGATTATCATGTCCTTGTGCCGTGGTTGTATTGTGTGGAGGGCAAGAGACTTATAAATGTATCAAAAACTTGGTAGTGACAGCAAGACTCTTAAATATCTTTGATATAAGCTCCTACACTTGGCATTACGTATGGAAATTGTTCTCAAAACTAATTCTCATTTAAAACCCTAAGCATGGAGCTACACTGAAATATAATAAATTGAACTGAATTAAAATTGATCAAAGTGAATTAAATTTTAATAGATCGAGCTATGAGAAGAGAGATTTAAGTTTTATAGGAGATTGAAACGTACATAGTTTTGAAAAAATATTTGTACCTTGTTAAAGGTAAATCACATCATGATTTTGTTGGAACATCAAATGTTAGAATGAAACATAAAATTATGTTTCATTGTAATCTTCTCTCTTAACATCTCTCTTGCCTCTTTCTAGAATTGTCGTCATTAACGACTAAGTTCTGTCCCCTCCGCCACACTCCGATGATCGCAACCTCGTCACCATCTTCTGGCAGCGGCTTCAATCCGGTGCCATGACAGTTGCGTGTACAAAAACATTCTCCCAAACACTTCAATTCCGAAATCTCCCGATCTCCAATATATTGCCCTCCACTAAAAACCTAACCTTGATCACAAACTTCAAAGGTGAACCCTCCGTTCTATTCACAACGAAACAAATTGCAGAGATCTCCACACACTACAAGAATGTCCTAATTGGGAATTTTCCTAGGAGACATCCTGTTATGGAGAAAATCAAAGTTGTTCTTAAAACCATCGGATTCTCTGGCCGCTACCAAATAGGATTCATTGGTTTCCGTAACATCCTCATTAGATTTTAGAATAAAGAAGACTTCCAACGTTGTTGGAAGAAAGGGGTTTGGTCATTTAACAACATCAACATGAGAGTTTTCTGGTAGACCTCAAATTTCAAATAAAACACAGGGAGTTCCATTATCCTAACTTGGATTACGATTAGGAACATCCCACTTCATTACCATAACATTCCAACAATTGAGGTGATTGGGAATCAAGTTGGCACCTACATCAAAATGGACTTAGCAACAGAGCGACTCACAGGACCCTCAACTTTAAAAGTGTGTGTAGGTTGATCTTCAATCATAGCTCCCAACTTTCGTAAGGTTAGGCTCTATCACTGACAATGAGAAGTTCAACGTTGAATACGAAAAGCTTCCCTTATATTGCACTCATTGTAGTGCCCATAGGCCATGAAAATGCCGAATGCACCTTAACCCGGATCTTATCCCCAAACCTAAGCCAAAAACCGTCCCAAAACCTGCCAACAAACCTTGCACATGGATCTTTTCCAATCCAAATACTCCTGGAATATCAACATCACAGAAACAAAGAGAAGTAGATAACCAAAACAAACCCATAAAAAAACCCCTGTGGAAGATAGTCTACGTATCCCAATCTCAAATGGCTAAGAGTTGATCTAAAAGGAGAACAAACCCTACAATGAGCCATCAGAAAAGGATATTCACTCAGAAGAGTTTCTGAATCCTAGGGATATAGAAATACAAACTCATATACTACTTGCTCCCAATCAGTCATAGGCCATAGAGGCCCATCTCTCCTAATTATTCTGATGTCTGTACTGATCACCTTTCCCCCTCTCTTGCCTCTAGCCCTCGAAGCAGGAACAAGAATAGCACTCAGGATACCGACTCAGAGGATGTGGCTGAATCAAGTTCCCTAGTGCCATTGTTGGCAGAGGTAGGTAAAATCTAACCCTTAATTGTTACATCTAGCATGCCATGATAAAGAAAAGAATACTCTTTAACAAGTTAAATAAGATGAATCTTATGCCATCATCAAAAAGCAAAAATACTGATTCCCCATGGCCATGATTGATACAAACATTAACATTAAATCCATTATTTGGACACCTCCCTAGATAGACTTAAAAAGCTTGTAAGGATACATAAAATTCAGCTTTTATGTGTCTTGGAACCTAATAGCCCTGACCAGACTGAGACTTACATGATTAAACTGAATTTTGATAATGCCTTTAGCTTCCAAATTAATCTTCTGGAATAACACTTTCCAAATCCATATTAAAACCCTGATTACACAAGCCTTGGCTGCCAAGATGAGCATATTTTCTTCCAAGAATGAGATGGAAGCTGTCTTTGTACATCCTTCCACAAACAGAATTGGTAGGAACACCCTATGGAATGAGTTACAGGCTGTTGATGGTACAAACAAACTGTTTAGAGTGGATGGTAATGCTCAAGAGTACAAAGGTCCAAAGAAACCTAACCTTAACAGCATTAAAGATTTTTCTATCTTCATAAGCTTGAACAATTTAAGCCTGTGTTTTAAAAAGCGCGCTTAAGCGCGCTTTAAGCGCTAAAAAGCGCTGAGCGCTAGACCGAGCGCTTTTTCTGG
>JAULKM010000008.1:13280741-13291670 GCA_032355605.1 Rubia tinctorum
AGTTGCGGTCAGCGCCCAATTGCAATTCCAAATCAAAAGTCTGTGACAATTTTAACACTGGTTTTCTAAAAACTAGTGTAAATAAAAAATTGAATCCATATAAAAACTGGTGCCACATAAAACCAGTGCAAATTTAACACCAATTTTTTAGACTGATGCTAATATATGAAAACCGGTGCCAATATTGAAACGGTTTTCCAAAACCGGTGCTAACCAAAAGAATCTGTGCTAAATCTAGCATCAGTTTTTCAAAATTCTGGTGAAAACGTTTCACTGCTACTTAGGCACAGGTTTTTTGGACCCCAAAAACCGATGGTATAACTTCCAAAAAAACTGTGCTAGAGTGCCAGTCTTGTTATAGTGGCCCAATTATAGTTTTGTTTTTGCCAAATGGAACTAATAGAGTAGTTGCGTGCACTGCCCTATTGCAATTGCAAATAAAAAACCGGTGACAATTTTAATACCAGTTTGCTAAAAACCGGTGCAAATAAAAACTGGTTCCAATTTTAACACCGGTTTTTTTGAACCGGTGCAAATAAAAAACCGGTTCCAATTTTAAAACCGGTTTTTTTAACCGGTGCGAAAAAAATTACCGATGCCCCAAATTAACACCGGTTTTTTTACTCGGTACCATATAAAATCATTGTAAATTTAACACCAGTTTTTTAGACCGATGCTAACATGAAAACCAGTCCTAATATTGCACTGGTTTTAGAAAACCGATGCTAACCAAAAAAATTGGTGCTAAATTTAGCACCGGTTTGAAAACGTTTCACCCCCTACTTAGGCATTTGTTTTTTGGACCCCCAAAACCGGTGCTAAACTTCTGAAAAAACTGTGCTAGAGGGTCATTCCTGTGATAGTGAACCACTTTAGAATCATCAGTCCTAATGGGTTTTTCTTCAACCCACTTTGACACACAAGTAACCGCAAGAAGAATGTATTTTAAGCCACAAGAGTTAGGGAAAGGTCCCATAAAATCAATGTCTTGTACATAGAATATTTTACAATATAACATAGCTTTTTAAGGGATCTCATTCCTGGAAGAAATACTCCCTACTCTTTGAAACTTATCACAAGATTTGAAAAGGACGTGTGCATACTTATTCAATGTAGGCCAATAAAAACCACTCTCAAGGACTTTCCTAGCGGTTCTCTTTGCTCCAAAATGATCTCCACATGCATAAAAATGACAAAATGTAAGAATTGAATGCACTTTATTGTTGGGGATGTATCTTCTAATAACTTGATCTATATAATGTTTCCACAAAAAGGAATCATCCCACACATAATACTTTGCATTGCTTCTTAGCTTATCCTTTTGAGCTTTAGAAAAATGAGGAGGAAATTTACTGGAGACAAGGAAATTGATGATATCGGCATACCATGGTTTGTGATCTCTGAATGCAAAAAATTGTTCAACGGGGAACTCCTCCCATATTTTCTCCTTCATTGGCGCATTTACCTCAACTTTTTTGGCTCGGAACCGATCAGCTTAAATGATCAGCCATGAGGTTCTCCGCGCCCCTTCTTGGCTCGTACCTCTAAGTTAGATTTGCTCAAAAGTAAGATCCACCTAATCAATCTTGTCTTAGCCTCTTCTTCGTCATTAAATGATAAAGCACTGCATAGTCAGTGTACACAATAACTTTTGTACCAGGCAAATAAGATCGAAACTTTTCTAAGGAAAATACCACTGCTATTAATTCCTTTTCTGTGGTCGAATAGTTCCTTTGAGCCTCATTGAGATTCATTGATGTATAATATATAGCGTGAGTCACTCTCCCCACCATTTGACCAAGCACCGCTCTGATAGCATAATCACTCGTATCGCACATGATCTTGAAAGACATGGACCAATCTGGGGGTTGTATGATAGGGGCCAAAACTAACCTTTCCTTCAATGTATCCAATGCCCTTTTGCAACCCTCATCAACCACAAATTCCATATCCTTTTGCAACAACTTGCACAAATGAGATGTAATCTTTGAAAAATCCTTGAAGAATTGGCGGTAAAAACCTGTATGACCAAGAAAAAGCACACTTCGTGCACATTAGTAGGATAAGGAAAAGTTTGAATTTTGACTATCTTTGCCTTGTCTACCTCAATACCTTTAGAGGAGACAACTTGGCCCAAGACAATGCCTTATTCTACCAGGAAATGATATTTCTCGAAATTTAACACAAGGTTAGTATAAATAAAATGGTTAGTAACTTGTGCTAAATTTACTAAGCAATTATCAAAGGAATTACCATGAATGGTGAAATCATCCATGAACACTTCAATAAAATTTTCAACAAATTCTGCAAAAATGCTTACCATACACCTTTGGAAAGTGGCAGGGGCATTACATAGCTCAAAAGGCATGCATCGATGAGCAAACGTACAAATGGGGCACGTGAAGGTTGTCTTCTCTTGGTCCTCCGGGGGATGACCACATGAAAATAGCCTGAGTATATATCCAAGAAGTAATAGAATGGATGACTTGCTAGCCTCTCGAGCATTTAATCAATGAATGGTAATGGGAAGTGATCCTTCCTAGTTACCGCATTTAGCCTTCGGTAATCAATGCAAACGATCTACCCATTTTGGACACGAGCAGGCACCATTTCACCCCTTATCATTCTCAACTACCATCACCCCACTATTCTTCGGTACCACTTGAGTTGGGCTCACCCATTTGCTATTCGAAATCGGATAAATCATCCACGCTTTAAGCCATTTGAGAATCTCCGCCTTCACCACCTCCATCATAGGCGGGTTTAACCTGCATTGGGGTTGTCGCACGGGCTTTGCATAATCTTTTAACAAAATTAGATGCATGCATGTGGATAGAATTATACCCTTGATGTCGGAAATAGTCCATCCAATTGCTTCCTTATTTTCACACAACACTACCATTAGCTTATCCTCTTGCTCTTTGGTGAGCTTACTCGAAATGATGACCAGTAGTGTCTCCCCTTCACCAAAAAATGCATACTTGAGGTCACTTGGCAAAGGTTTTAGCTTGACAATTGGGGTTTTCACAAGTGATTGGAGGAATTTCAGTTTCTTGGGCTCCTATAAGGCTAGAGGAGGAGTGCTCGAAATCACCTCTTCAAGAATGTTCAAATCCTCAATGCTTTCCTTCAATTTAATGCTCATAGAATATACAAGGCATGCATCTTCAACATTATTTTTAATAGAAACTAACTAGGAATCATCACCACTCAATTCACGAACATCTTGCACAATATTTTCCACAATATCTATAGCATGGCAAGAGTGTTCCTCAATAAGATAATCCCATCAATTTCCATGGTGAGGGTACCAGCATACACATTAATTATTGTCCTTGAAGTTTTCAAAAATATCTTCCCAAACAAAATCAGGGCAGCATGTTTATTATGCTCCATGTCAAGGACATAAAAATCCTAGGAGAATATTAATGAATCCACCTTAACTAACACATCCTTGAAAATACCCTTAGGGTATGCACTAGAACGATCGGCCAATTGGATTACCACCCCGGTCTTGTGCTAAGTACCTAGATTGAGGCTTTATACAAAGATTAAGGAATCAAATTTATCGATTCACCTAAATCAAGCATGGATTTTTCAAATTGTGTATTTCCTATCATGCAAGGTATTGTGAACATATCAGGATCGATACACTTAAAGGGTAACTCCTTTTGATACAAAGCGGAGACATGTTCCTTTTTCCCACTCTTAAGCTTATTCTTCACTCTTTGTTTCCTATTCACAACACACAATTCCATAAGAAATTTAGCACATCTAGGAATTTGTTCAATATCATTCAAAAGAGGGATATTTACCTCACATTTACGAAAGAATTTGTAGATGTTCTTGTTGTCCTCCTTCCTTCGTTTATCTTTCAAAGATTCCAAAAAAGGTGGTTCCAATAAATAAGAAGGGATTTCTGCCATGTTTGCTTTCTTGTGTAGAGGGGATGATGATTCGGGATTGGAATCCAATTTCTCAATGATGGCCTCTTCCTCAATATCATTCCCCATACTCACTCTCTCTCTCTCTCTCTCTGACCAATTTCTCACCCTCTTCCTCCACTTTCTTCTCAAAAAATTCAACCCTTTTAGGCTCATTTTCAACAATCTCATCATCTCGGTAAGTGCCAACCTCCTTACCACTTCTCAAAGTGATAGCACTTACGTTTTTGCGAGGGTTCAATTCTGGTTGGGAGGGGAGTTTGCCCAAACCTCTTGACTCCATCTTATTCAAGATTTGAGCCATTTGACTCAGTTGATTCTCCAAACTCTTGATGCTTGATTAAGCCTTTTCTTAATTTTTTGGACTTTTCTGCACTAAGGCTCAATCTCCCCAAAGCTTACATCACTTTATCCTTCGACATCCCCGAACATTCACCTTGATCATGGGACTTGTGTTGTAGCCTTTGGAATTGTGGTTGATGGGGTTGGTATTGTTGTTGAGGAGGGCGATATAGTTGAGCATTTCTCCCCCCCCCCCCCTTGAGCATTTCTGTACGAAGATTGGAATAGTCTCTCCAATTAGAATTGTAAGGTCTATTTTGGTAGCCTTGACCACCTTGATAGCCTTGGTTATCTTAGTAACCTTTCCCTCCTTGATATCCCATGGTACTCACCTCCTCAAAATAGTCAAGGAAAAGTATCAGTAGGATACGCCGATGAACAAATTTCACATGACTTCACATGCAGCACATTTCCGGGCTAAGTCATCAAAGACTTCACCATAGATGTAAGGGCCAACATTTTATCATTAATATTTCCATTGTTAGAGGTAGCACTTGTGTTGTTTAGGTTTTTCCTCCTAAGATCGGACCTTGAACTAAAAGTCTTTGACTTCTCGGCCAATTCTTCATATAACTCCATAGCTTCCTCCTAATACTTGTTTCCAATGGATCCACCACAAGCTTCCCTCACTAGCCTCTGCTCCTCATCGAGCAGACCATTGCAGAAGTAGTAAACCAAGTCTCCTTCCGAATAACCATGGTATGGGTAACTCGAAAAGAACTTTTTGAACCTCTCCCAATAGTCATAAAACATCTCTTCATGCCATTAGAGGATGTTGCTAATTTCCTTCTTCAAGGTGGCAGACTTGGAAATCGGGAAGTACTTGGCAAGAAATTTCCTCTTCAACTCAATCCCAAACACTTAAAAAATATACGTCTCTTCCATGACAGCGACGTTAAAATTTGGGAAGTGGTTGTCATACCTCTCAAATATAAAATTTATACGTCCTAAATGCTTCCTAAATACTTAATTAGATAGTGGAAAATCGGGGTTATCCACGAAAAAGAGTGATTTTCCTAAGGGTTCATGCATATACGGGTGGATAATAGCATACACACATATATATATATAAGCAATTAAAAAGGGGGGTTTTGGTTGGGTTTTTCTAAGTTATGAAGGAAAAACAAGACAAATAGCATATGAAGATAATTATACTAATCATTCAACAAACAAATAAAATATGATAAGATCACAATTAACAAAGCCTTAGGCACAATTGATTCCCACTTCCTAGCCTCTTGTAGATCTTAGAAACAATCACTCATTTAATCACATTGATTACCTATTATAAATGCTACAACTTTCATTTTGAAGATAAACATTCCGTTCTTCTTAACTTTAATTTACAAAAGCGATCAACGACTATTTGTAAACCTCACTAATGATCACTCTAGACAAACAACGCCTAAAGGTTTTATCAATGACACCATACACAAAGAACCAACATATTTAATAAAAACTACGAGTATGCTACCAAATACCTAGCCATTTAACCAAACAAACCATTCCTTAGTTTTAACCTAGAAAGATTGACATTCAAGATTTTACCTTTTAAAACTACCTTAGGATAAACATGATAACAAACCACATTACCATATTCATCTAACCATATTCATCTAGCCATATTAACATCATCTACACAACAAGAGGTTTTGATTCCATGTTCTTGGATTTCATGCTAATATGAGAAGAAATTGTGCACATTTTCAACATCCTAGCATATAATCATACAAATATTTCATATTCTCAAACAATCCATCACATAAATGAAGTAAATAACATCATATCACAATAAATGCCAAGTAATCAATTCTCATAAAAGAGTGAATAGAGTTCTTCACTACATGGGGCTCGGAAACTTCAATCAATTGCTCCCAGATGATAACTTAGCTAATAGAGTTCATACTAACAATCCAAAGCAAATCAAACATAATCCAAAGTGAAAATAGATGAAAAACAAGTTAAAATTAGGGTTTTGAAAGAGGTAAGTCGTGGAGAAGAAGATTCAAAATGGGAGGATAGAAGTTGGTATTTATAGTACAAGAAAATGTATAAAATAAGCCGCTTGCAGCAGGCTATCACGGCCCACGTCAGATACATATGGCTGCATCTTCAAATCGTCACTTCTCTTGTTTAAGTCTTCAATCTTCACTCTTCACTTCTATTGTCTTCAAATCTTCAACTTTTCAAACCCCAAAAGACAATCTCCAAATCTCCATATGTTTTCCTTATCACAAAATACCCTAGAAAAGTAATAAAAGAGCAAAAGTCGCTCTTAACTCTCCTAAAAGTATTTCATGGCAAAACACAAGATGTAGAGCAAAAAAAATACACAAAAGTGAGTCCAAAATGTTTTAAAATTACTACATAAAATGAACACGTCATTCCCTAGTGTTACCGAAGGGATACGTTATTAGCAGAGAGTGAATTTGTGTCACTCCTTGTCGCCATCCTGTAAATTTGGCCCAGCGATATGATGACAAGGTTGATTTCTAAAACTTGGCCAATGTTAAATTTATTATTGTACATTTTCTATGTGTTTAATTTTATGCTTTCAGTTTTGAGCTAATGTTCGTTATGATTTTGTTGAAGGTATGTAATAGAATATTAGATAAATTAGAATCAGGTTAAGAAAAGAATACCCTTTCTGATTGGTTTTGTATATATCTTTTTCCATATATGATTCTATCTTGTATACCCTTTGTACTCACTATATATGAATATAGACAACCACAATTATTTGTGGGTTTTACATTCTATCAAATTAGCCCTCCCAAAATGAAAGTTTTCTTGTACCTGAACGCGAGTCGATGGGGAAACCAAAGAAACATGAGTACCACTCCTCTGTTTTGGGGAGATTTTGGACATTGAAGTTTATGTGTACGGCGGAAAGGAGGTGGAAAGATGGAAGGAGTGTTGTGTGTGATGGAGAGGAAGGTGGAAGGAAAGCCTAGGAAAGAGGTATACTTGTGGTGGGGAGGAAGGAGTGCAGTCATTTTGTGGGGGAAATGGCTAAGGAGAGAATGAGAATAGTATAACCCTAATCTTTAAATAGTTGTCCAAATATTCCAACAAAAACAACTCATTAAAAGCAGAACTATAATAGAACTACCTTTAAAATAAAGGGGAGCTGAAATAGACGATTTCCGAATTCGGAACCTCATTTGAAAGGAAGTTCTTAGCAGGATCGCCTTCTATCACTGCCTTTGGTAAAGTATTTTCCACTAGTCACAGAAGGAATAGAAGAAGTATAAGGAACGAACTATATGTAATACTCTATTCCATGTATAATTGTACCTTGTAACCCTTCGTACACACATATAATTATTAATACGCACAATCTCAACTATTATGAGTTTTACATTCTATCAATTTCAAATCTAAATTATATCTTCATTTTAGGCCGAACTCCTTAATTCAAATGTTGAGCTACGATGAAGACAAAGACAGTGCTGAGAAGATGGTATCGTTAAACATCGTTGGTGGAATTTGTTGTTGGCACCCCAAACCTAGTAGTGAAAGATTAAGATATAACGCACAAAAAAACACTAAATTACAGACTACAAAATTCTATGGGCATTTCCTTTTGTCATACAGTATTTGGATTTCAATTTACAAGAAGCGTGCAGAGTTGTTCAAAAAATGAATGGATTAAATTGAATGTAAAAAATAAAAAGTAGAAAGAATTGATGAAATTGAAATAATCTTTCTAAAAATGGAAAGTGTGTCAAATAAAAGAAGGCATTCATTTATATTAAGTGTGTCATAAATAACAAAAGAGAGGGAGTACTCATTTCCAGTGAATTTATGGTTAGTATTCTTTTTTTAAACTTGTCATTTAGTGAGCGTAAAAATATTCTGCAAACTCTATAGATGAGATTAGCACATTAGTAAGCACAGTCGATCTCGTGAGCAATGAAGCAATAACTATGAAAATTACCAACTAATATATAAGTTTTTGGTGTAGCCACCACACCTTAATTTTAAAGAATTTTCTACAACTAATGATGCAAACTAACAAATATAAAATATGAATTAACAAATTAACAAATATAAGAATCTAGAAAATATATGATGAACCGATTCGGAATAACTTACATTAGTTAAACATTGATCATCGGTGCAAAGATAAATAAATTCATATGCATTTGTCAGTTATAGGACGGCAAGTATTCGTTGAACTCTCTCAATTCTTTCTTACCTCGTCAACAATTGCTATTATGATCAACCAAGTGTTTCTCTTATCAAGATGACTGCGTAAAGTATTCGTTCAACCAGATACACACTTCAATAACATTAAGAATGAAAATAATCTGATACAACAATTACCCAAGCATTCGCAAGTAGAAACACACGCTTATCCATCTTGTTATTACGGTCTTAGCTAGTTATCTGTCATCTTTAAGAATTCGCTATTTACTAACCATTTCCAACGATTACATATCGGTGGAATTAGCTAGTAATATCCTAATAATATTCAAGTTGGTCAGATTTAAACACATTAAGAATGAATTAAACATAGAACAATCAAGAATACATAAAAATCAATAATGAAACAATTAAGTCTCACGACTTATAAACTAATTCTCATTATTCCATGCCAATATGTAAATTAGCTACTCGTAATAAGTAAACTAAACAAATAAATAATAAAAAAGAAAAACATAACTAATAAAATAATTACATAAACTAAACATACCAGACTTCGAATTGCTGAGTTGCGGCACACCCCAAAATTTCAATCAGTCAGCCGCCAAAATAACTAAAATAAATCACAAAATTTTGTTTTAAGCATATTAAACTTTAGGTTAGGGTCTATTGTGCGATTATAATAAGTTTTATTTAAAATGGAATTTTTTTAAAAAATATACTGATAAATTTAAAGATCTATTGTGCAATTATATATATCACAAAAAAAAATCAGAATTTTCATTTTTATTTTCACCTCCTCTCCCAATCAGAAACCTCCTCCTCCTATTAGCAGACCGCCTCGGTCGACGGTTATCGCAGGATTACGGTCAGATTTTCACCGGTTTTCCACCTCATCTGCTGGACCTGCCGGCTCTTGCCTAGAACTATCACCGCTCCACCGCGAAGATTTTCTCCGGCGGCGTCGCACAGATCGGATTCGACTCTAGCGTCGCACCTCGCATAGATTAAACCTCTCTATGTCGCACTAATCGAACCTCTCTTAGTCACATTAATTGAAATCGGATGCAATGCGACTTCGACTCCGGTGATAATGATCGACGCTTCTATCGGCGACGATCTAAGCTTTCGATACTTCCACCGGCTATGTGAGAAGAAAATGTTTCCGGCGCCGGAAAAGTGACAACACTAAGAGCTGGAAACGACGGAGTGTTGAACACAGGTTGGTGGAGCTGAGCGAGCGTTGTGAAGTTTTCAAAAGAACGAGTCGACGACGTTTTTGGAGCGGTTGCTGCAGAGTACGAGTGTTGCGATGAAAGTGAGATTCACACGCTTTGTGGAGAAGAAGACCCATGCGTGTTTGCACGCGCAAGATTATTGAAGTTTTCAGGCGGCGAACAAATGGACAGTGGCGGACTAACCGACGACAGAGGACTGACGGATAATGGCGGGCAACGAATTATATTGAGTTTCTGCTTGTGAGAGGTAAGTTTCAATTTTCTGTATTATTTTTTCAAAGAGATATATTGAGATTTAATATTTACTTGATTGAACTTGTGGTTAGTATATCTTCTTTGTTCTAGTGGTTAGTACTTTTGCTGTGAGGTTAGAGGTCAGGGGTTCGAGTCTCACTCTAACCTTTGTTTTGAAAAATTTATGTTCTTGATTTGGATGTTGAAATTTAATATTATTTGACTGAATGTATGTTCAATAAAGAGGTTGGTGTAGTGGTTATTGTTCTAGGCTTCTGAGTTAGCGACATAGGTTCAAATCTCACCGGGTTTTTTTAAAGAATTTTTATTCTTGAGATATTGTAGTTTTTTCTTGATGTTTATAGCTTTTTTTCTTTATATTGATGATTATCATTATTCGGGCGATGTTTAATTGATATGAGTTTTTTTTTGCAGTATATTTTTGGGTGATATGGACAGATATTTGTAGTTTTTTTCTCATGTTGATGTTTTTCATTTTCTGACTGAAGTTTTGGTAGTAGGAGTTAATATTTGTAGTGTCTTTTTTCTTATGTTTTAGGAGTTGATGTTTGTAGTGTCTTTTTTCTTATGTTAATGTCTTTCATTTTCCGTATGAAGTTCAGGTGTTAGAAGTTGATGTTTGTAATGTCTTTTTTCTTATGTTGAAAATTTTCATTTTCCGTATGAGGTTCAGGTGTTAGAAGTTGATGTTCGTAACTTTTTGGTGATATAGATTGATATTTGTAGTTTTTTTAATAAAAAATGTTGATAATTTATGATTTTCAGACTGAATAATTTATACTCTTGTGGTAACGTAGCTTTTTTGTTAATGTTTTTAGTTTTTATTTCTTTCATGATTTTTTTCATTTTCCTTTTGAGTTTTAGTTTATATGATTTGATGTTTTTTAGTTTTTTGGGGTTATATGGGTTGATTTTTTTAGATTTTTTTAATCTCATGTTGAAGTTTTTAATTTTCTATTTGAGTTTTAGTTGATAATAGTTGATGTTTGTAGTTTTTGTGT
>JAULKM010000008.1:13317050-13333374 GCA_032355605.1 Rubia tinctorum
AGGATTTAGATACAAAAACCGAAAATGGTCATCTAAACCCCTTATGATGTAAACCTACCTAAATATAGCAATCTTGCCACAAAAACATAACAAAAGAGATTTTAAATGGTTCGGAAAACACATGCATTTGTCGTCACATCAACCTCCATTCCTCAACATGACAAGCTCAATATTCAACTTAACGTTCATTCTTTCTTTCTCATCAAACAAAATTTTGCAATTACCATTTATATTTCCAATTGCTCACATCTCTACTTCGACCACTTCAGCTTCTCACACATCTTAACATTTACATCCTTCATCACCTCAGCATAATTAGTAGCATATTCAGATATAGCCGCTACAGCATCCCGCAACTCCAAACATAAAGACCACTCCTTCAGAAGAAAAACAAATCATAAACCAAAATAAAATTAAAAGACACAACCCTTACCTAAGATAGCAAGACATCAGGATCCTTCGAGTCTACATGGAAGGGGTGCAACAATAGCCCTGCTAGACCTCTTATTATTCATACTCGCATGCAAAAAAAGTGCAAAACCATATGCCGCCCCAAGACCCTGCGAAGCTGCAGGGTCATCATTGAAACCTCCTCTAGCCCTATGATTATTTCCGGGACATACGCTCTAAAGAAGTCTCGGCACACCCTTCCTCATTTCCTCTCTTAGTGCCTATAGGTTCCAAGGACACAATCTTCAATAGAGACATGCATACACCAAGCACGAAAATATGAACATAATATACTTCAATTTTAGAAATATAGTAAATCACAAGGACATTAGCAACAACAACCTTGCTTTCCCTTAGGATGGCATATCTTCACAGCATGTTGGTGTAATTCCCTCACAATTGGACTTTTCTCATTTAGCTTCCCTAACTTACCAGACATGGGTTCGGATGGAAAAACATAGTTCTAGAGGGAAAAGGATTCCATTCCTCATCCTTAACAAAGACATACTTGTCCCTCCATAGCCCACAATTACTAAGGAAACCCTTCAGAAGGTGAATCTTAGACATGGTGGGGTAAAAAGTAAACAAACCCTCATTACCACCACTTCGTAATTTATAAAACCTAAGAAAATCCCAAACCTTTAGATCCCTATTAGCATTTCGACACACCTCCTCATAACTAGTAATTAGGGTTAAGCATCTCAAATGAAGCTGCACAAGGGCAACATTATGTGTACCCAAAACTCGCCTAATAAATCTGAGACAAGCAGGCAGGGTCAAACCATACATAAAATGGTGTTCATAAACACTAAAATAGCCAGTAGAATGGTTCCAAACCCTCTAACCGCCAATGGGAAAATTAACCGTGAATGAACTTTACTAAACTCACTAATGACTCAACCTTCATAATACTATCACATTCTTTGTTACTTTGACTAACCGCTTCTTCATCCACACCCTCATCCCCAATATCCACCCTTTCGTCATGACCCACCTCATCATCAGCCACATTAGAACGGGTTACAGAGTAATACGGTTTTAAATGCACATCTACCATACTTATAACAAAGGAAAATAAAAGGAGCTACTACCTTTAAAATGTGAGAGTCAAGGTGATTACACCTAATATCCAGCAAAGTGAAACAATTTTAGGTACGCTGAACAAATTACCCTAATAACTCTTTATGATAATAAAAACAGTGACTCAAAAGTGCACATTTTCAATAAGAATATATTTCTTGAGTCGGTTGAAAAGGAAAGTCGTCTATCGGTAGACGAGCCCGGTTATAATTACTTACCAAGCGATTAGCTGGACGTATCAAATTTCCTCGATTTGCATAACTTTATATCTTGTTCTATGATAGAATAGAAATGGTTATTATTTCATTCCCGAAGTCATGTATCACTTCATGTTAGATCCATTAGCCTTCCCCAAAATCAAACACAGTAAGTTTTAATTTTGACTAAAGCTTGTAAACATTATACCTCCTCAAGGCTTTGCGGTCGGGAAGGGGCTTATGGTATATACCTAATCTGTATATTATAGAATCAGCTAAGACCAGTTTGCCTCAAGCGGGGAAGCGAACCTAAACAGTCCACTCGCAAGCAATCATATCCATGAAAAGAGTACAGATCACCAATACCACGATGTGTCCCACTAATTCCACGACCAAGCACTTGGTGAGGGAATGTTGCAAGCCACGATTTCACGATCTAGAGATCTTTAAGAAGGTAAGTGAAGTATATACCTAGGGATAAATAACCAAAAAACACAACATAATGAGTATATTCTAGATTCTGACTTGGGCGTCGAAGTTTCTACCCTAGAACCTTTCCGAGGAGCTTCCTGCAGTTACCTAACGAGGGGATCATATCGGTCGGACTTAAAGTTTATCTCTATCTGGAAGGAAGACCCACACCAGTGGTAAAGAGATGTTATTCACATTTTACCCTACAATGTTTAAGATTCACCTTATGAAAGGTTTTCCTAGTAATTTTAGCCCTTAGAGGGATAGGTATATTGTTTTAATGACATGAAAGGTAGGCCTATGCCTTTATGGAAATCTGTTGTTCCATTTGAACCACGGTCCAGTAAGGTAAGGAAGCTAACTGAGAAGAGTTTGCTTCTAAGAGAACTATACCCACATGCGATAAAGATAGGTCGTCCTAAGGGAAAGAAAGGTTGTTATCACTAGCATCATAATATTTTGTTTTACTATGTTTGTAAAATAGGGGTTTTGTTGGGTTCATTATTTTGTGTTTTGGTGTAGGGATAACTTTGTCGAATATTGTTTCTTTGAGGCATACCAAAGCTCACTTAGAGCGTCAATCTCGGAAGAAATGAAAGGCTGAGCAAGGTTCCCGTGATACACTTGTTTCTTCGCAGAATGGTGGAGTGGCATCTTGTTCCAAGCCCTCTTTGCTTGCGGTTATAAAGAATGATAAGGCTAGTGGAGTTGCGGTGGCGATTCTTCTTGGTTGTTTGACTACTGCAGACTAGAAAGATTTTGTTGCATGTTGACTTAGGTAAGGGTCATATGTATGTTTTGTTTTTATTGAAAATTTTTATTATGTCTATGATTATTTATTTTTTAAATGAACTTTGTGTTCATAGTTGGGAAATACTATGGTAACTATAGTGTGGCATGTTACTAGCTATATTAAGGTGATGAAGGATATGAATGTGGAAGTGGTCAAGCTGCGGAAGGAGGTGAAGCGGTTAAATGAGAGGTGTGGGCAGTTGGATAAATAAGTGGGAATTGCAATAAGTTTGGGTGATGAGAAAGAAAGAGTGAATGCTGAGTTGGCTAGGGAACTTGCTAAGTTGTAGAATTGAGGTCCGGCAGATTCTGGGTACACTCATGCGTTGATGAACAAGTTGTTAAAATGTGTGTTTTTTACAACTTCCTCAATGAGATGTACATTATAATCATGGATGTGGTGTGAAAGGAAAATATGCGTGCACAAAATCCCACTTTGGATATTGTGGGGTTACCTGGTGCTAGCACTATAGAACGATGTGAGGATAAAGCTAAGTGGGTGTTGGATGATGTGTATACCCAAAAGGTTGCAGATAGTGTGCACTCACTCCCTATTCCTGAGGAACCAAATGACATGATTAGGTTGTCGTGCTCAACAAGCTTGAGAGATACGAGATTGATAGGTACGAGGATGATGGTGCTGAAGAAGAATATGGCTTTGCTGTTATGGTGACCGAGCTCCTGCAGCATCATGTCTAGCTTTCAGAGATGTTTGGTTACACCCACATTCCAGAAGGGAATGATGCAAAGATGGTTGATCATGTTGCCACAGGATCGGGTATTGGGAGGTAAGGGGAAGTGTAGCTTAATTTTTTTGGGTTGTAGTTTTGGTTGATTACATCAAAGATTTACTGGGTAAGTATTTAATGTAGATAAACAAGCATAATAATAAAGATGTCACTTTCTTAATATACAAAAAGGACGTTATTTCAAGTGGAGATTAATAAATAAAAATAAACTATTGATAACTATGATTGAAAAAGTGACAAAAATACTATGAGAACAAGTCTTAGGTCCAATTGATTTCCGCTTACAACTTACTGGCTAATCCTTGAAATAAGATAAAGTATCTGGATTTAAAATTACAATAAATATGTGCCTAATCAAACTGTAAAATATGCTAATCATAACTAGTTATTCTATACAAACAACATATCAACCATGGTTTAGCTAACCTTCGTGGGATGAACGGGAATGATGGGCCAAGAGGGTCTACATCACTAATGAGTTTTTCATATGAATCCAAGGAGCTTGTCAAGAAATTCCAATGGTCAATAAAGTTGTAGGTCACTTCCTGATTACGAGAAATGAGGATCTGGCCACAAAGACAAAATGGGAAGTGCACCGCGGTTTCCATGAAGGTCTTGATTCTAAAGTAATATCTTTTGGCTAGTGCGCTCATCAAACTTCCTGTTTTAAGTTGTTTAGTAAGATAATCCTTGTAAATGTTGATGAGGAAAGACATTTCATCATTCGCATCATTAACCTCTTGTCATTCCACAAGGCATGAGGCATAAATGTGAATGCATAATGAAGTGTAACAAATAGCATTCACAGTTAGAGATTCTTTCGATCGCATGTCAAGGGGTAGAGACTATAAAATCAAGCTAGCTCTAATTTGAATAGTTGAAAATATGAGGGCCAAAACCAGTTAGAGTACACCAGCAACTGAAGCAAAACCTATCTTGAGGTAGAAGTGTACCAAAAAAGTGTGGGTAATTAACGGGAACCTTGGGAAATTGATGGCTCTGAAAATGTCCACAAAATTGAGTGAGAGAGAATTTTACATGTTCGAGCTTATCACCCAAACTCAATGTGACCCATTTGTAAACTTAAATATTGCATAAGTTAGCATTCAATGTGTTCTAGCTAATGGTACTTTGTATGAGTGTTAGCTTTGTTTGTTGTTAACTTTTTGGTGGTGTTTATTAATTGGTATTCTGAATTTGTCTAGGTTGTGCCTAAATCTTGCCTTTTATTTAAATGATATATGGAGTTCATCACTCTGAACTTTGTGAATAACTTGGAGAAAGAAAGTGCAAATCTAATTGTGCGACAAAACACTAATGAAGATTATATGCTTGTGATGAGAACTCGTGAGATGATGGATGATCCAAAGACTCACGAGTTGATTGAAAAGATGGCTATTGATTTTGTGAAGAACACTCATAGATCACTACTTACATTCTCTTTTGGAGTTGAAGGGATTGATGATATAATTTTGGATCGTTCAACATGATGGTTGTAAATGAAGAATTATGGTTTCGAAAGTTGTAACTATGAATTGTTGTTTGGATTGTTGAAATCGCAATGAATTGTGTGTGGATGATTTAAAATTAAGATTTGATATTTTGACTAATTTGATAAACGAATGATGATGCATTCAAATTGGGTGAAATGAATAAAAGTTATAGGTTTAGAAGTTCTAGTTGTAGGCCAACTTAGACAACATTGTATCCATGTTACTCGGTTGAGTAATATAAATAACTAAACGTATCTCAAACAAATGTAGTTTTTAGATTAGCAGGTACAATGTGTAAGGAAACAAATGTGAATTTTATGGTGGCTTTACAGCGGGAGTTTTTTTGCCAAAATCAGTACTCTTCTTCTATGGCTTTGGCTTTTTCTTTTCTACAGTTGACTTCAACCTTTTGCATCTTCCTTTTTTTCTTTATTGGGGATGGATCAAGTACCTTTGATGCATGTGTTATTTTTGAGTTGTTTTGGCCACTTGTGGCGGATTTCTCAATGGCATTTATCTTTAAAGTGGCCAGTTCTTCAATTTTTTATGATCATGTTTCAAACATATCTTCAAGAACCCTTCTAGATTTTGACTTTCCTTCATTTTTTGGAACTAAATTTTAGCATTTTCTCCATGATAAGACACAAATATGCTAATTTATTAACACAATTGATACTTACTTATACTATAGTATTTTATTGTTGGTTAGCTAGGAAATTTCATGTTTTACTGAATAGGGGGTTAGGATCACCTTGTGTGGTTATTCATTCTAATTTCCCTATTTTGTAATAATTTAGTTAGCAAATTTGTTTCCCTCCATAATTGGATCAAGATTAGAAGATTTTATATGCTTAGCAGAGATCGAGTTATCGGAGAAGGCAGTTCGCTAGGATGGTAGTATATTAAAAGCCACAAATCTAGTGGTAGGAGAATGCTTGAAGTAGGAATGAAGAAGAGAAGAAGCAGAGCAAGAAAAGAATCAAAGGAAAAATTAAAGGCCAAGGACTCTGGTATACACCTCCCCAAACCATATAAGCCCACCAAATGTTAATATAGCGAGCCTAGTGAACTAGATAAAAAAAAGTTACCTTGTCAAACCTTCCTTACTCTTGTGAAGCCAAAGGCTGAAATAACACATTGCCTTTAGCTAACCCTATCACTGAACCTGAAGAGGAAAATGACTCTCACCCATGATCATGTCACCAAAATCATGATTTAGGAACATGATCCATGATCGGCAAAGATTACGGTAAATATCAGCTATATATAGATTATCTTAACAATTAGAAGCATAAGGGCATTCTTCCAGATACTATTCATACATTGATCATACACTGACTTTGGCATCGGAGGTGGATCCTGGGGACTTCCCCGGGACCATGTTCTGCAGGTTTCACGAGGTTAGCATGAAGAATTGTGTTGATTCCAGATATTGTGTTAGTCCAGAAGGAATCCCCACATTAGTAGCGCCATCTGTGGGAATAGATTTTTTCTGTTTTAGGCCTTCATAGTATCTAGAGAAGGACATGTCTCATACCAAAAGAGAAAAAAAAATAGTACGCTCCAAAATAGATTAAGAATAATAGCGAAAAGGAATATAATGAGCAGCCGCAGTTAATAGGTGACAACCTCCACCACGAGACACAAAGATGGAGCTAGCTACAGTAAAAACTTGAAAACCTCAACAAGGTTGGAGTAAACGAAGGCAGCAAGATAAACCAAGGCAAAACACACTGTAAAAAATGCATCGTTGTATCACTTCGCCAATTATCATTCTCTAGCAACACTCCACCCAATTCTAGCATAGCCAAACCTACACCTGAGGAGTACCGGGTGTGTTCATTGACTATGCAACCTATCGCCCCCTTAGAGCCAAGTCACCGCAAGTTTAGGCTTCTCCTCGCATTTGTACCTCTAGACCTCTGTAAAAGATGGCTGAATGATGGAAATATCACCATCATCCTTCATCCCCTCATTTCCTGATCTCAAATGCCGATCCAAGATAATACAATACCAAAGGCCTCAATAAACATACAATTCATAGCGAGTAACAAAAACATATACTGCACACTTACAGCCTGCATGAGGTTTCCCAAAAAAATCCCCAATCTATGTCGCTGGCAGTAGAAATAATCTCTCCAAATAACTCACCTAATACGGATTACCACCAAATTATAAGGATCTCCCGTACAAAAAAAATCACCCCTAGATCCCCACACCATGTTAGCCATTAGCATGTTATAACGTACGCACATCCGCAATACATATCACACTACTAATATAAGAACAAATCCAAACCCAAACAACAAACTACTCATACAAAAAAACAGATGATAATATCTTTTGGTATAGCCACCTTATATAAAAGGGGATGGGCATAGAAATAATTTTGAAAAAAAACATTAAGATAATGTATCTAAAAAGTCGCGACTACGCGCCTAACCACAACCGCCTTACCCACTACCCTGGTATTGGAAAATGGAAAAGTCACAGGTAATTACCCTGATAAGTCAAAATGACATGCCCACGTGGCATAATTATCTCCTAAAACCAAGCCCACTACCAGCCCATAAAGTAAACACTTCACAATACCCTCTAAACTGCCGGGCACGACACAAGTGAGAAAATCACCTATGGATTCGCTCGGTAAGTGAAGAAACAACCCAAACAAAGGGAGCAAGGGTAAAGTGACTTCGCATACGCCCACAATATCACCAACCTCACGACACAAACAAACATTCCACCTACTTTTCTTAAACCAGAGATAAAGAGAATATTGCGGCTTCGCATAATCTTGAAAATCACCAGGCACGCGACACAAGCAAATGTTCAATTTTTCTTACCATATATTACCAGACACTACACATATTTTTACCATGGAGAGGGAACCGCGGCTTCGCATACATATAGAAAATCTCTATCATCGTGGCATAAGCGGACTCCGGCCCATGCTCTAATCAATAAAACATCTAGTCCCAATACATCCCAAAAATAAATAACTACACAAAGGATCTAATATATTTTTTAAAATATTGACAACCCAGATGATAATTATATCAACAAAAGATTACATAAAAAACCAATACAAACTGTGATGTGTAGATAAACGTCAAAGAGTTCCTCTAGTTTCCACTGCATGTGTAGATAAACATCATCTCGTGTGGAACCAACAGCTTCCATACGAAACATGTGTTTCCCATAATAAGACTTACGATCAATAATAGGCCCACATTCTGATCTACCTAGTTGCATACTCATTAGATTTACGGAATATACATAAGTCTCTAGGTCCAGCTTCAAATTAATTACTTCCTGTTCCAAACAGCGAGCCTGATCGTTCGAAAATCCCTCATGGAGATTCTTGCGTAGAAGCTCACCAATCTTAGCACGAATTTTAGTACTAACTTCGCACGGAACCCTTAGTATTCCCTCCAATTCTTGACACCTTCCCTTCAACCGGACATAGTAAACTTCCCCAACATCAAGTTTGCCCTCTAGCTTCTCATATTTCATTAGAAGTCGAGCCGATAAATTGTCTTCTTCATTACAACGCATCCTTCATACTTGCACCACAGTCATCAATCGATGAAGTTCAGCATCTAATTTTCCCTTACGACGAGCAATCTCATCAAGATAATCAGCATGCTTCAATAATATACCTTCCAATCGATCAATATCCTAACATTTTCTAGTTAAGAAATATTGCCACTTATCTTCACGTTGCATAACAGTTGTTAGCTCTCTCTTCAGCCTTTGAATGTGAAATCCCTGCTCAGATAGATGAGCATCATACTCGTGCAAAAATGAGAATTTATGTCGCATTTGTAGTTTCCACCCAAAAATTTCGCTAATAATTTTAGAAAAGGAAATCTTTACCCGACTACCAAAGCCCTAGTTAACTTCTCAACATTATTAGATATCCCTAAGCCATTAGGAACTCCATAAACTCAGTCCAAATACAACATTCATAGATTAATCTCATTAGTTAAATCAGTATAAAATTCATCCACATTAGGAACACTCTTAAGACCCATTCGAGGTAACCAAGTAGACAAAATCAATGCTTTAGGTTGAACACTGGCCAAAAAGTCCCTTATAGGTGGTTCCCCTACCTATATACCATAAACACAAAATAAGGACAGATCCAAATAAAAGCAATAATATTGATTCAATAAGGTTACATTGAAATATAACTAAAACTAAGGATAACAATCTACCCTACCTTAGAATAGGTAAGTTCACCCTCTTCAACATACAAATCAGCAAAACCAATACTCCGCATTTCAGCCCCGAAAGATTTGGTAACAGTCTCATCCCATATTGCGCCACTAACCCTATAAAGAGTATAAAGAACCATATTTCGATCAATATCACACCCATCCAACTCCACTAAAATAGGAAGTGTACCCATTTCCCCTAGTACCCTAATTAGTCAAAAACTTTCACCCAAACCAACGGAATTTGGAGAAACCCATCATCAACAACAACCCTATATCTTTCTAATGCCTCTTCTAAAACATACACCTCAATCAAACCATTGACCTCTAACTAGGGTTTTTGCTCACAAGGACGAAGAAAAGCCTCAAGTCGCCCAACCTCAATCATTTTAACATATATATATATTGAATAAATGGTTGAAATCTCAATTACCCACAAGCTTGTTAACCAATACAAAGGGATATCCTGGGCAAGCAAAACCACTCTCTTTAAGAACCCTAAGCTCCTCACGTAGGGATACAATAACTTCATCCTTCTCCTTACAAACAGAATGCAACCTATCTATATCATCTCATGATCCATTGTTGAATCATGCCCTCAGTGAATCTATTGATGCCAGTCGCCTTGTCAATTTCTTCACTTTGCTTACACACTCAAGCAACCTATATTGTCGATTTCTTCACTTTGAGTGGCCCTGATTACCGCCTCACCAACCTATATTATTGCACTAAAATTAATAACATAGGGTTCAAACCCCAAAATAGTTTTTTAGGAAACCAACATACCTCTCTCTTATAACCATCAGCCACAGTTAAACCACGGGAAGTTTTGACAATCGAAACAGACACATTGTCCTACATTTTTATGAACTTAGGTGAACCATTTTTAGATTTATCTTCTATAATTATCTTAATCTTAGTACCACTATGATTTTCCCTCAAACAGTCGGCTTCATGTCAGATAACAAATGTGCTCGCATCTTGATCACGAGATGGCATTTTTTATAAGACACAAAACCTTGCGAGAGTAAAAAAACCTTCAATGAAATGGCATAGGTGTGAATTGATAAACTTTAAAAAGGTAAATACTTTTCCAACCAGTATGGCTCCCTATTTCTACAACATTAGCGCGCATTTCCCTCAGGAAATCTAGCTTTTTCCTCCACTTTAGTCCTCGATTCATGTCAATATTCTCATTCCATAGTGGCCCTACTCCTTGGTCAGAGAATCTCACATATAAGAAATCATCTTCTTAATCTCCATAATCATCATGAAATATTCTTTCAATTTCAACACTTTCCATAACTGGCTTGAAATATACCGAAGACTCATTTACATCCATTTCATGTAACCTATAGTAAGCATTGAACAATGACACATTGAAATCAATGAAAATTTCATGAAACAAACGTTCAAAACCAGTCAGTATGGCTACTTCCTGAGGATGTATCTGAGCAAGAGCAACAACATAAGCCTCCAAAATGCTCATAAAATAATCTAGTACAGGTAGTGACAGGCCATAATGCAACTGGTGTACAGGAAGTGTATTCTAAACATATCAAGTGGGGGTCTCATCACGACATCCCTAGTTGGAGGAATCATAATCTCACATGAAGATAAACAAGAATAATACTTTTTTAGCATAGCTAAATCATCTAAAGTAAGAATACTATTGCAACACGCCATTTTTTAACAAGAAGACCAAAAATATAGAATCAGATAGGCAACGGCTAGTACACTACTGCTTGGTTAAATATTGAACCACTTTTATATTTGAAAAATTACCCTACAATATCGGTTCACTAACAACAACCTCCCAAAAAAAGGTAAGTTTAAAATGCAATTATACTTTCTCAATTTTATCCAAGTAGCCAAGGCATACTCCACTGCCAATATCTTACTATCACTTTGTCAAAAAATACATCCAACAACCATGCTACCATGATTGTTTGCCTTTTTCCAACGTTTCAAAATGAATTTTGACATCTTTGTATGATATAAATCCTTGGCTTGGGGGTCTTATAGTATACACCTCCCATAGCCATATGAAGCCCACAGTAAAGGTAATATAGAGAGAGCCCATTGAACTAGATAAAGAAGTTACCTCGTCAAACCTTCCTTAACCTCATGAAGATAAAAGGCTGAAATTACACCTTGCCTTTAGCAAACCCTATAAGCGAACTTAAAGAGGAAAACGGCTCTCATCCACGATCATGTCACCAAAACCATGATTAGGAACATAATCCATGACCAGCAAAGATTATGGTAAATATCATCTATATATGAACATTTTGAACAATTAGAAAGGTGAGAGCATTCTTTTAGATACTATTCATACATTGATCATACACTTACTTAGGCATCGAGGGCGGATCCCGGGGACTTCCATAGGACCTTGTTCTTTAGGTTTCACGAGTCTAGCATGAAGCATTGCTCTGATTGTAGATATTATGTTGGTTTGGAAGGAGCCACCTACATGAGACACGGTTCGTGCCAACAAGGAGGGACCGTATTTCTCAAAAAGTAACCAAGGCTCGAACTCAAGCCTCGGAGCATGGACCGTGCAATCAGGCATGGTTCTTTTTTTCAAAAGATCAAAGGGCTAGAAATCATGTCCCAGAGCACGGACCATACAATTCTGCATGGTCCATATTTTTCAGAACTTTAGAATACAAGAATTCAAGGCCCGAGCAACGGACCGTGCAATTATCCACAGTCGCATTTTTCAGAAAGTCAGAAGGATAAAAAATATACTTTCAGAGCACATACTGTGCAATTATACATGGTTCATACATGACACCTTAGGCACGGTGTGTTTTTACTGGCAAGGCTCGTGTCAGGCACTTTGACTATGGTTTTATAACTAACTTTGTTTTTCTCCCTCTCTCCACCTATTAAAGCATCATTTTATCCAGTGGATAAGAAGGAAAACTTCTATGCAGAAACCCACTTCACTTCATTTATTATTCATTTATTTCTCCTTGTTTAACATGTTTAATCCATGCTTTGTTGTGGGTTTTAGTATATTATCCTAGATTAGTACTTGAGAGCATTTATTTAACATGTTTAGATTGTAATTTGTGAGATTCTAGATTCCTCCTATTTAATAACTTTATTATCATTATTGTTTAAATTAATTTTTTACTACTATTCCATGATTATGGCTAGGATGTACAACTAATTATGGTTAGGTGGTCCCCACTGTGGTTTCCCAACATACAAGTGGCCAATGAAAGTGAGATCGTGGTGGTTCCGGCTTCGGTGATAGTTTGCTAGTGGTGCAGCGTTTGGATGTTCTCGGGAGGTTTTCCCTAGCTATTCAAATGGATGGAGTTTCACACTCCACTGAGTTTTAATAGATTCATCGGTGGTGTCTCCAGTTAGATCCTAGAGTACGATGTTCATATGTAATTTGGTTGCTTGTATCATTGTATGTAATATTTTGGGGGAAAAAGTTGTGATGATGTCATGATTTAGTGCTAGACTCGGGAATGAACCAGGAAGATTTCATGTTTTTTGTCAGTTTGGTCATTGGTCAATGTGAAAGTTATGTTTAGACGTAACTACTAGGCCTAATTTTTAGTTTGTGAATTTAATTAGGCTTAAATATAGGGTTGGACTAATTGATGACTAATAAAGGTGAGTTTCGGGCTATTGGGTTTCTACTAAATCATGTGATTATATAGTAGTCTCGAAGATCGTCTCTTGAGTTTGTGAACCTTAGGTCGGATAAAATTCTAAAGAGAAATAGTGGGGTACTAATGTTCTAAAAAAGTGAAAGAGACCTAGTAGAATGGGTATTCACGTTGGTTCCTAGGGTGTAATGCTACTCTCGGGTTTATTTCATTATGCGATTGTGGGTTTATTAACCTCGGGAGTAAGGGATAGTTGGTGAGAGAGGTTGTGCACCTTCTAGCTAAATCGGAGGGTGAGAGATGATGAGGGGGCGGACCCTCTGAAGTGAAAGATTGGTGGTATTTCTCAATAATTAAAGTTTTCCACAATGTGTGATCAAACATTGTAATAGGATTTACTTCTAGGATGTGAATGTGAATCGAGTATCAAACTGAATTTTTAAATATGTGAAGCAAATGCCTCTAGGTCTCTATATCATTATCTTTACTCTCTTTTAGTAGTTTTGCATGTTGGTTAGCTTTATTTCTTTTCTATATTTTTAGTTTATTGAGTTGAACTCAAACAACCTTTTTTTTGTATGAGCACACTCTTGGTGACGCTTGTGTGTGTTGTTTGCTACGTGAACTATCTTGTAAACCATTTTTCCTTGTGGATGACCCCGACTTACCTCTATCTACCTCTTAGTAGTTGGTAGTAATAAGGTAGCAACATATAAATCTTATCTTTGATTTGTCACTGGTTTTAGCGACACCAATGTTCCCATCACTTGACATGTGATGCCCCCATGGAATTACACCTTTGTTGGTTTCAATTTTTTGGTTAGCTTGTTCGAGCACCCTGCCCCATAAATCTGTTTTGACCTTCCTTGTTCATCTTTTCAGAGTGTACATATTTGGGGTCTCAGTGATAGAATTGAGCCGTTAGACACTAAGAATGTAAAAGAAAAGTATACCTGACATTTCAAAGCACTTACACTTGCACTTGCATTGAACTTCAACCAGTCCATTTTTATTTTTGTATTCAACTATCTGATAGGTTGTCTCATCGTGTTCTAGGCTTACCTGAAATTTATGTGTGAGTGAGTCTAATCATACTTCCTGCACTTTTGTTTTTATTGTAATATAAAATTATTCTTTGAAACTTTTGTACATTGAAATCCTATACATGTCTACAACGTGCTTATCTAAACCTGAATTGACACAAAAGATACACAATATTTATTCAAACATATACCGTATACAGGTTCAGGTTCAGGTTCAGAAGGCATAATGTAGGTTAATAAGTTCTAGTTTTAAGCCAAATATTGTTGTTTTTTACTTTGTTATGTTACCAGGTTGGTTGTCATAAGTTAATGAAGTTGAATGGGAAAAAAGTTCATAGTTTGGGCTAATAAATACTGGTTATAAGGTAATGAATATCACTCCTAATGTAAGTTAACCAGTTGTAAGATAACTTATGCTTGTTTTAACAAAACAAAAATGATGTATAACCTAACTTATACACTACATTCTGGAAAAAATTCATAATTCATATTCAAAAATTTTGAATAAAATGTGTTTTTTAATATAAACAACGTATTATAAGGTAATAAATGCATAGTTTGTATGAATATTTTTAGTAGATTTTAGCTTGTTTTGCTAATGTTAGCCACATATTTTTTTTATGTTCATAGGAGTTAAATTCACACATTCAGGAGATTTCATTCATGTTTAATTCTGCAACAAAAGGTCTGTAATTGCAGCAATTACCTTGTTGAGTATAGTTCAAAACAGTGTGATCTCTAGGAGGTGAAATTTTATTGGATTTAAACTGAATTTCGTTCGAATCAAGTTGAAATTCAGTAGTTTGAATTTCTCTAACGCAAAGGCTACGTGGGTTTTCATTGATTTCCAGTCTGATTAGGCATTCGTCATTGAGGATTTGAACATCTTGCAGATCGTGTTAGTTCATCAGAGATCGGCCGTTCGATCTGCGAAATGCATGTTGGAGGATTCATCATAGTAGTGTTGAACGGCAAAGATCGAGCAGAAGGATTTGAAATTTTGAGCTGTGAATCGAACTGACGACGGAAATTGCGTACAGGAGAAGAAGAAAAATAGCGAAGAAGAATATCAAGGCTTCTTTTGTTACATAACCCAATTCGTGAACACTATTATAACCCTACCCAACCTGCAATTATATCCTTCTCCAATTTTTCCAATAACAATTAGATCTATAAACTGCTCAAAACTTATGGACAGTTCATTTGTCAGAAGATCTTCTCTTTTATCCATATGGGTTGATATATCAACCCACAGGTCTCAAACTCATACATTAAAACCTGGGTCAATCCAAAAACTCAATCCGCCCAACCCAAAATTTTCATTTATCCATTTAACTCATTACCTGTTTGATCTTACTCATTTTAATCATAACCACTCAAATTTAAAAGTAGACAACCCACTTGACCCTCGAATTATAGAATTATTTTTGCCAACCCCTAGAGCACACATTTTTAAAACTGAATGAAAGGTAAGAGCAGCTGTTTGATAATAGAGGCTGGGCTTTTCTTTTAAAAAAATCACAAGAACAGCAGGCACCGAAATTAAAATACGACCTTTTGTGCAAGTATGGTTGTAGAATATTATAATTATGCGGGTAAATGAGGACACTAATACCATAGTAACTACTTAAAAGAACGACAGTATATAAACATTTGGGAAGTGTGAATGTGCGGTTCCTCGTACACCGATAAATTGATGATGGGAGGACGCTGGTGATTTACTATTCAACACAGACTCAGAAAAATCTTGATCAATAATACATCATTCATGACCAAAAAATAAAAATGTAAATACAAGTTTAAGCTGTTTCGGCAAGAAACCAAACACGGATGCTGCAAGCTTTCAATCCCACCTCACAAGTACAAGATGCACTCAAAAGAATTCCTCAGTAATATGCTTTACGTGGATTGTTCTGCAGCCAAAAAAAAAAGTGTTAATTATTGTTCAATGAATGCAATTGTAATTCAGACCCTACAATTTGGCGTAAAAAAGTTATCAGCAATACTAGAAGCTAAAGAGAGCAGCAAACAAAGCCAAACATGCATACCAAAGGGTTTGGTCTGTAGCGATATCCGAGCATCATACGCTTTTTATATTGCTCATAAATATCATCTTCTGAAGTTACTTCTCCAGGTTGTTGAGCACCAACACCAAGATGGTCTTTTTTCACACCACCTGCTGTAATCGGATCAGCAA
>JAULKM010000008.1:13338765-13366811 GCA_032355605.1 Rubia tinctorum
ATAAACACTACATCGTGTCTAAGAATTGAACCAATTCATGCATTTATACAAGATTAGTCAAGAACGTTCAACGTTCAACGTTCATAAACCTCTCTTATTTTCTACATAAAACAAACATGACAAAGAATTCGACATTATCACATTTATCTAGCATTCATCAAAACATCAACCAAATTAGAAGCTCTAATTCATGTCTTTGGATTTCATATCAAAAGAAAGGAGAATTAGCTGCTTTCTCCAAACCCTAACACATAATCATACAAACAATTCATATACTCAAACTTCCAATACCATTAATGTATTCACCAACCAAATTCAAGCACAATAAATACACAATAGCAAAACATTAAATAGCGTACATATAGATCTCAAGACATGGGCTTGGAATCCTTAATCAATTGCTCCCAAGGTTAAGTTTAGCCACTATAGTTTATACTAAACAACAATACCAAATCAAACATGAATTCAAGATAAAAAAAAAGATGGAAAGGATGAAAAACTAGGGTTTTTGAGCTGTAGAATCGAGAGAGGAAGAATATGGAAGAAGGAGAAAAGTAGTGAGTATTTATATTTAAAAAGTCCAAAAGGTATATCTGGGCAGAGGACCTCTTCTTCGAGTCTTCAAGGTCTTCATTGTCTTCAAAATGTAGTTTTCATGGTCTTCAAATCTTTACCTTGTCTCAAGAAATCCTTATTAACAGTGACAAGAGCGATAAAGTCACTCTTAACTCCAGTAATAGAACTTCAAGGTAAAATAGAGTCTCCAAAGTACAAAAGTATACCAAAATGAGTACAAAACAATTCCTAAAATTATCGTATAATATGGACATATCAGAATGTAAGGGAGTCTTCGTCTACCCCTGCTCACCAAAGGCCTAGTGTGCTTGAGAGTCCTTTAAAGAGGCCAAGAATTGAGACCGTTGATATCTTCAATGGTCCCAACCCCGCTTTCCTTCATGATTCGGTATACAAGGATGATATGCCTCTAGGATTCCTTGGGGAACTAAGCTTAGATCCCTCTGTATGTTATCGTGTTTTTCCTCTTTGGTTTAATTTGGTTTTCTCTAAGCTAATCCCTCCTTTTACTTTGTTTAGGTGGTGACGGTTGTTCAATCAGCCATGCAATCAGCCACTGGCCAACTATTTCCTTTTCTGCGTGGCCCTATTGAAGCTGCTCTTAAAGATGAGAGGTCGAAGATGGAGAAGGAGATCGATGAACTTCAAGAGAGCCTGAATAGGTCGAAGGATAAGGAAAGGCGTCTTTCAAAAAAGTGATCTTAGGAGGCTCTACAAGCACTGTTGGAATGTTACATCGATAAGCTGATGGGTTCTCAGGACATTTACGATTTCTTCCCAGATCTCCTGAAGACCTCAAAGCAATGGGGACGTTCATAAGTAATCGTTGGGTATCTGAGCACCTTTTTGTTGAGCAAGTTGAGGCTCTACAAGGGTATATCATCGAAGATGGTAAAGAGAATATCTGTTTGAGGTGAGCTGAGGTTACCAGCCACGACAGCTTCCAATCTGAACTTCCCAGCTGTGTGAAGAGGGCGAAGAAGTTTCATAAAGTGGAGGATATTCATAAGATCAACGTTTTAGCTATGTCTTCGAAGGCAAGGGGGGGGGTGCTCAGGTAGATTATTCTAAGGAGAGAGATGGCCAGATCGACAGCGCCCAGGCAGACAGAGAGGTAAAGACTTTTGTGCTTTATGAGGGAACCAATCCTAGCATAGGGCCTGAGGAAAGAGATGTATGAGTTTTTTTGCTCCTCTTTTGTAACCACCTGCGAACAATCATGTCTTTGATCTTAATATATATATATATATATATATATATATTCTACGTTTTGACATATCTCTCTTTTTAAAAGTATTTGACTCATTTTTTATTCTTTCTACAACTTTCTTCTGAGAGATGAGATTGAGAGGTCCACTCAAGAGTTATCTAGGGTTAGAGATTTTTTTTTGAAAACCCTTATGAAGTGGACGAGGCCTGCAATGATACTAAGATGGATCATCAAAATACTTTATGGAAAATAATGAGTTAATATTCTAGTTTATATGGCTGTCTCACCGATGGTTGGTTATATCGTAATTTGAGTTTAAGAAGGGATATCACATACTATCAAGATGAGATTAGAAGGCTCGAATCTCAGGTCGCTGAGGCTGTGAAATCTAACAATCACCTTAGATAAGAGACACTTCACTTACAAAGAACATTGATAGCGATACCCAGCTCTATCAGGAGCTTGTGGTTCAAAACTTCCAGCTTCTGTTTTAAGTGTCAGAACATATGGCTACCATCGATGCTTTTTCTGATAGTATTCGAGCATATGAGCTATCTCATTGATGATATTCCCAAGTTTTTCTACGATATTGAACAAGATATGCTGAATAAGGGTTTAGACCAAGAACATGCCAATTACGCCATGTGTGACACTATTCACGAGTGGACTGAGCATGTCCAGTCTCAAGCTAGTTCCTCGAAGAAGAATTCATCGAAAAATCTTTCGCGGCGATTCCCCTAAAAAGGAAACTTTCTACGAAATCTTCGAAGGGAAAGACTTAGCCAAGGAATATTTCTTGTTCTTAGAGTAAGTTGGTTGAATCTCATCCTAGTGGTAGTTCTCGAATGGCCCAGCCTTCGAATAGAACCACTCAAGCTAGGCTTGAGAGAGAGACTCTAACCTCGGTTTGAGAGAGAGACTCTAACCTCGACTTGCGTCGATGAGGATATTAGAGATATTCCTGCAGTAACTTATGGAAATGATTGTGATTGGCCAATACATATTTATGATGATAAGGAGACTATATCACCGTCTAAATATTTAGTATCCATGCGAAGACGACGTGCCCCTCGAGCTTCAGAGGGTGAGATCAATCAGTTATTTACGCTTAGGACTGGGCTGAAGCCCGAAAATGTGGAATGGTCTAGTTAAATCTGTAAATTGTTGGTTAACCAACTCCTTGTAGATTTAAGAGAAAATAATTGTTGGTTCTTGTAAAAACTCCCCCACGCTTGAGAAAAGAAGTGATTATTATTATTATTATTATTATTATTATTGCTACAACTATTTTTATTTTCCATCTTAAAATGATCTTCGGCTAATTGAAAGATTGAAGATTTGGTTTGGTGATTAAAAATGTTTAATCGCTTAAGAGCAAATTCCTCGATCGTTTAATAGCAAATAATTTGATTTAGGGCGAATTTAGGTTCATGATGGATCACATAAGAGTAAATGTTGGGTTGCTTAAGAGCAAATATTCGATTGCTTAGGAGCGAATGATATATTTCTTAAGAGAGGGTGGTGAATTGCTTAAGAGCGAGTATTCGATCGCTTAGGAGCAAATGTTCGTTCACTTAGGAGTGAATCTGTTTGCTTAAGATCGAATGTTCTTTCGCTTAAGAACAAATGCTTGATCTCTTAAGAGCGAATGCTTGATCTCTTAAAAGAGAATGCTCGATCGCTTAAGAGAAAATATTCGTCTTTTGAAACAGTATCACAGGTATAAAAAATTCATTAAGTTACCCAATTTCTGTGCGGGGCATACAAATCTGGGAACTATATTTTGCAAAACTAGCTATTCCACCCCACATCCTTTTCATTAAGCACAAGTTTCTCTCACAGCTGGTGGTATTTACGAAGGTTGGTTATGTTCCACCTCCTTGGCATTCGGTCTCCATCCATTGTTCCCAGCGTATAGCTTCCGCCTGGGTGAACTTCGAGGATCCAATAGGGTCCTTCCCAATTCGGGGCTAGCTTGCCTTATGGTTTTTGGTGGATCTCATTTTTCCTCATTATGAGGTCTCCTATGGAAAATTGGACTTTTTCACCCTTCGATCATAGTATTGCTTGACCTTCTCCTTGGTCTTGGCATATCTAATAGAATCTAGGGCCCTTCTTTCCTCCACCAAGTCAAGGTTCAAAAGGTGGTTGTAATCATTTCCTTCCTTTGCTTCTAGCATCCTCTGACTTGAAACGCCAATTTCTGTCAGAATTACTGCCTTTGAGCCAAAGACTAGATCGCAAGGGGTGTCCCACATGGCAGAAGACTCAGTTGTTCAGTATGCCCACAACACACTAGGTAACTCATCAATCTAATTACCTGTAGCTCCCTCCATCCTTGGTTTAATACCTTTAAATAAGGTACGGTTAGTAACATTAACTTGACCATTGGCCTGCGGGTGGTATACCAACGTCACCATCAACTAAATTTTGAACTCCTCACACCAGCTCTTAAATGGGTCATTCGCGAACTGAGTTCCGTTGTCAGTAATGAACTCTCTGGGAATACCAAAGAGACAAATAATTTTCTTCTAATAGAATGAGATAACAGACCTCCCTTGGATGTTTGTCAATGGCTCAGCTTCAACCCACTCAGTAAAGTGGTCAATCGCCAAAATGAGATATTTAAACCTTCCAGGTGCTTCAGGAAAAGGTCCAACCAAGTCAATTCCCCATTTGTTGATAGGCCATAGACTGTGTATGTTTGTCATCTACTCTTGGGGAATGTGGATTATAGGTGCAATATTTTGGCATTGGTTTCAAGCTCGAATATACTGGTTCGCATCATCAAACATTGTTGGACAATAATACCCAGCTCGGTTAATTCTCCTAGCCACCGAACGAGCCGCTTGGTGGCTACCAAAAATACCTTCATGCGCCTCTTGTATCAGATATTGTGCATCGCAAGGTGTGACACATCGAAGCAGGGGCTGCAAATATGCCCTCTGATATAAAGTCCCCTCCTGTATAATAAATTGGGGTGCTTTGAGTTGAACTTTTCTAGCTTAGGTAGGGTCTTCTAGGAGTTCCCTCTCGTAAGTATATGAAAATTGGGGTCATCTATGTTTTTCCTTCATCGATCTCCATCACAACTATCTCCTCAAAACTTCGATGATATAGAGTCTCAAAAAACACCCGTTTTGGGTTACTTCTCCTAAGTATGAGGAAGCCAACTTGCTTAAAGTGTCTGCCTTGTGATTTTCTTCCCTGGGCACTTGAGAAAGCGTGTATGATTGAAAACACTTTAACAGGGGGTTTAACCACCTCCAAATACCATTGTAAGCTAACTTCTCTGGTTTCATATTCCCCATTGACTTGATTTACCACGATCTGCGAATCACTGAATATCTCCACTTCATCCACCTTCATATCTTTAGGAAAACGAAGACCTATGATTAAGGCCTTGTATTATACCTCATTATTGGTGGCTTTAAATTTGAAGTGCAAGGCATAGGAGTAGTCTGTGCCATCGTGGCTAGTAATTAGCACCCCTGCTCCACTTCCCCCCGAATGTCACGACCTCTCTACAAACAACTTCCACACTCCTTCCTTCGCAAATTCATATTCTCCTTCAATTACCTTCATGGTTTCCACAAGAAAATCAGCCAATGCTTGGCCTTTGATCGCCTCCTAGTTTGGAACCTCATATCATTCTCTTCTAACTCTACAACCCATTTCATCATTATTCCGGAAGATTTTGGTTTTTGAAGTATTTTCCTGATGGGATAGTTAGTGAGTAAGACTATGGTATGAAGCCGGAAGTAAGGCTGAAGTCTTTGAGCTGCGTGTACAAGTGCTAAAATCAACCTCTCAACAACCATATATCTTATCTTTGGGCCATGCAAAGCTCTTATGACAAAGTAAACGGGATGCTACTTTTTCTCCTTTTCCTTTAAAAGTACAACACCAATGTCTACCATATATCTTGTCTCCGGGCCATGAAAAACTCTACTGACAAAGTAAACGGGATGATGATTTTTCTCCTTTTCCTTCACAAGTACAACACGAATGACTGAAGTTGAGGATGAGATGTAAAGACACAAAACTTATCATTTATCAGGTTTCATCAATGTAGGTAAGGTTTTCATAAGTACTTTAAATTCTAGAAAATATTTTTCATATTCTTCGTTCCATTAGAACTTTTTAGCTCTTCGAAGTACATCAAAGAAGGGCAAGTTTTTTTCAGCTTCTTTCGACAAAAAACGACTCAACGCTGTGAAGGAACCCGTCAACTTATGAACTTCTTTCACATTGTTTGGGATTTTCATGGTCATCAGAGCCTCCACTTTTTCTAGGTTAACATCGATCCCTCCCTCTGAAACCATAAAACACAATAACTTTTCTGCACCTACTCCGATCACACATTTCTCAAGGTTCAACTTCATATTTTCCCTTTGTAACTCTTAGAACATTTCCTCCAAATCATGTAAGAACTGTTAAAAAGTCATGTTATTTACCACCATATCATCTACTTATATTTCCATATTTTTACCAATCCGCCTCCTGAAAAGTCTGTCGACCAGCCGCTAGTAAGTAGCCCCCGCATTCTTCAAACCAAACGGTATCTTCTTGTAGCAGAAAGTGCCTATGTCTGTTATCAATGAGGTATTCTCCTTATCTTCCTCTGCCATCATTATCTGATGATAACCCTCATAGGTGTCGAAAAGGCTAATATCTGATACCCCATTATTGCCTCCACTATCTGATCAATCGAAGGTAGCAGGTAGCTATCCTTTGGATGACACTTATTTAAGTTTGTAAAGTCGATGCATATATGGAAAATTCCATCTGGATTTGGGACTAGGACTAGGTTGGCCAACCACTCTGGGTAGAAAAATTCTTCGATCACTTCATCATTAAGGAGTTTATCCACTTTCAATCTGATCGCCTTGGCCCTCTTAGGGGAAAACATCCCCCTCTTCTGTTTAGATGGCTTTATCTAAAGGCCATCCTCCTCTTTTGGATGCTACTCTCTTTTCTGTTGGGAATTTCATCATCAAATGATATGGCAACCATAATTCCCGAGCTTTACACATCCAAGGCCTCCCGAGTATCACATTATACCAGGAGAAAGCATCGATGACCGTGAAATTGCAATGCATTGCGACTTCCTTATCTCCATCGGCATCTCTTACATGCAGAGTTATATCTCCAATTGGGTAGACCTTCTTCCCTTTAAACCCTGACAGTGGCGAGGTTGACTTCTTCAAGTTTACACGTCCAATTCCTAGCTGATCGAAGCAACTCACAAACATTATTTTAACCCTACTTCCATCATCAACGAATACAATTTTTACCAAGGAAGTTCCAATTATTGCTGAGATAACCATGGGATCTTCATGGGGGATTGACTCGGGATTGTGCCTGCATCCGAGAATGTGATCATCTCCTTGGGTGGAAAATTCTTACCTGCCAACTCTCTTGTCGGTATGCACTAAGTATGAGCCTTCATCAGTGCGTTTGAATATCTCTCCCCAACAATTCAACTGATAAAATTGATCACCTTATGCACCACAGGGTTTCCATCATTCCTATTTTGATGTTCTGCTAGGGAATTCCGTTGTGGTTCTTTGCGGCCCTCCTGTCGTTGACCTTGTGGACCCTTAGCTTCTCGTCCTCCAGCATTAAAGTGCCTCCTTTATAGCCACCTCCTTCCTATTTCATCCCTTGTCTTCGAAGGGTTATCTCGAAATGGTTGGAGAAATGATTCCTTCAAGAGACCTTCTATTTCACATAGATCTATCTCCATTCTAAAGTGGATAAACTCATTAGTGTGATGCCCATAATTCCTGTGATGGTCACAAAACTTGTTGGTGGATCTTCTGGTGGTCAAAGGTATGTTTGTATCATTCATTGGGGGCGGCTGTTTGAAGAGCCCCAATGAATAATCCATATTTCTGCTGGGGTGCGTCACATAGGTGTGTACCTCTCAAAACCTGGCCTATCCATAGGCCTCTTCCCTCGAGGCTCACTAGATTTCACGTGCTTAGCCATTATCCCCTCTCTCTCTCTTCTTCTGTGTGGCTTCCTCTACCTTCGAATGTTTCTCCACAAACTCCTGTAGCTGTTGAAGCATTTTAGGAGTTTTTCCACCAGCTTTTTATAAAGCTCAAGATCTTCCATTCCCAACAGATACCCTTAGATTACTTCATTCTCTGTTCCTTCGACCACCCCAAGCTATCTTCAGCATATATATGATAAAAATCCACAGTGGACTCTCTCTGTTTCTGTTTTGTTTGGTACAAGTCCGCCAGCGTTTTAGTGAATTTATTCTTCTGGAAATAATGGCTCAGTAATGCTCCACTGAAATCCCTATATGAATGCAACGAACCCCTTGGAAATTTTCTAAACCACTCCTGTGTTTTCCCTCGAAGGTAGATGCCCACCAGCTTACACGTCAATCTTTCATCGAAGTCTTGAGAGTTCATCAAACTCAAGAAAGTTTGAAAAGATTCCCAAGGATATGAATCTCCTGCATAGGTAGGGAGTCCTTCTGGTGGTTTCACATCTCCGGGCCATCGAAATGATGTTACAACCTAATCGAAAGGAGACCTAACAGTTTTTCCAGTCGGCCCTATCAACCTATCCAGCTCCTTCCCCAGAGCACTTTCCGTTTCAGCATGCACATAGGCCCCGTATTGATTCAGAATTTGATGGTGTTCATCCAGGAAGGTATGCCCATGTTGCAAAGTAGGCGGTTCCGAGCGGAAATCGGCTCCTAAATCCTCCGGATATGAAACACCTTTGTTTCTTTCTGCATTTGGGAGCACATATGATGGCATTGGAGTGGGCATAGGATAGCTCACCTGCATGTGTCCTGGTAAAGAAGGTTGTGGTCTAGGTATCGTAGTTTCTCTAGCATATCCATAGTAGGGCACATTCAACATTTGACTTGCCAATGGTAGATCTCTGAATTGTGCCTCTAGTGCTATCGACGAAGCAAGGGTCATCAAGGGCACTGCCGTCGTCGAAGGCTCATAGACCATCGAAGGGGCAACAACCTGGTAACCTGATGCTATCAACATTTGTGTGATCTGGTCAAAATTTGGTTGTAAGCCTACATTCCCTACGTTCGAACCCTCCTGGACTCTGCGCTCATGTCCTTTGATTTCCTAATCTCCTGACCCTCTAGGATGTAGTCATCGACTCCTCACAACCCAAAAAATGGCATCGTAGTGCCAACTCCCACGATTGGTTCAATTGTGACTTCCACATCTCGCGATCCTCCTGGTGGTGTTCCATCAGGTAATCCCTCTGTGACGAAAACCTGAAGATCTGGAGCTATCGAAACTTCCCCCGGTATCCTCTCTATTGTCTGCGGGGTCATGGGGACAACTGTACTCCTCAAAGATTTAATCTCCTGACCAATGCAAGCTTTCTTCACCTTCAACCTCTCGCTCCGCCGAGTAGCAGTCGTGGATGCAGACATGCACTAAAGGGTCTAGATCTAGATTTGGTTTAATCGAAGGTCTCATTGGCCGTGCCAATTGATATAGGAACCACTGCTCTGATCCGGGCTCGATCCGCCTCTGGTGATCCGCAATCT
The DNA here is from genome assembly GCA_032355605.1 of Rubia tinctorum. NCBI lineage: Eukaryota > Viridiplantae > Streptophyta > Magnoliopsida > Gentianales > Rubiaceae > Rubia > Rubia tinctorum. Next base: position 13,348,098 of record JAULKM010000008.1, read on the forward strand.
GCAAAAGAGAAAAAAATCCTTGAGCGAGATTCTCTGATGGCTAAGTCAGATTTAGTTGGAGATAATATGAAAGGAAAGAATGGGCAATGAAACATTTAACTCAAAATAGAAGACGTACCTCCCTATTTCAAGTTATCTTGGAACCATAATCTTTGGTTTAAGGCCTAACTTCTTTTCTCTTCTAGAGAGGCCTCTTGGTGAGCCTTATAGAAAGACCTGAGCCCCATCTTGAGTGTTAGGCATTTCAGCTAGGACTTGATATGCTAACCCATATCGGCCTTTGTCTTACTATGCTATCAATCCTAATTAATTAATTTCTTCAATATACAGTTCACCCAATTACTGCACACACAAAAGAGAAAAAAATATGGTACGCTTTAAATCAACGAATATTTTCTTTTCACAACAACAAAAATAACTAGAGATTGAATTCAAGAATTGAAGAATAAAAAAGTACTGCATAACATAATCTCTCCAAATCATTAATAAAATAATATAATCCTAATATATTATTAAAATATACCTCCTATTTCCCAATGCCTTACGGTACAACCAGTAAGGCTACAAACAAGACTTTAAAGCCTAAAAATCTAATTAATCCTAATCCAATAGGCAGTAATCCATATTCCCAATGCGGTAGTGGCAATGCCGAGCACTACTGCACTACTGTAACCTATTATTATTAACCTGGCCCTGTTAATCCAATAATCCCACTTGAATAATAAATTCATCAAGGCGACAATCCTAAGTTTCTCACAACCTCTAAACTAAACATATTTCGAAGATTATGAAATTAACAAATCCGCAGAATTGAAGAATACCTTTAAATTTGAAGAGCAACCACCCGGGTATGAGATATTGATCGAAATTTGAATTGAAGTCGAAGAAGATCTGGAGAAGAAAAACAAGAGAAGATTTGTACAAAATAAGAAGATATTAGAGAATAAAGATGGCGTTTTTTTATTGAATTTGAAAAGTTGCGCTTGTAGCAGTATGAAAAAGAGGAAGAATGGAATTATAGAAGTATAGGAGAAATAAAATGATTAATGAAGAAGAAGAATTGTCTTCTTTGACCGATGGAACTTGGAAGGTATATTAACATTCTTTAATTAAGTAGATATGAAAAGAAAGAATATTTTTTAAAATGGCACATTTATTTTTTGAAAGATTTAAATAAAGTAGGTAGATTGTAAAATTTATTGGGCTTAAAGATGATTTATTATTTCATAAATGAAATCCCAAATAAATAAAAAAAAGACCCAAAATTAAATATAAAAACATACTAAAGGCAAAATTACAAAATTTTGGGTCCCTTAAATTTTGGGCCCAATGCGGGGGCACAACCCACATTGGGGTTGGGCTAGCCCTGGTCACAATTCATGAATAAGTCTGAAAAGCCACAACAGATTGGGATGAGCCAAGAATAAATGGGTCAAAGTACTATCAAGTGTTGAACGGTGACTAGTAACATACCCATTGGAGGTGGCAAGGTGCAAACAATTCTCAACTGTGTTACGTCCACCTCACCTTTTTCTTTTGTAAGCCGGTTACTCATTATATACGTGTCTAATGGTTTGATTCACGCTTGGATATGAACGACTGAGCCTCACATTGATATGCCTAGGATATGTCTCGGCATCATCCAAGTCTCTTATCATTTGTCTCACCTCAGCATGGAACCTGATACTCTGTCTATTCCCATTAGCGTATGCTGAAACTTGGTGGTTGTGTGTCCTTCCCTGAGGATCCTTGCATGGTTTAATGTTCCAATCCTCCTATGTGTTACTCTCTCCCATGAAAATCATGAAAGGGAAATTACAACTTCTTTTTCATGTGTTACTTCTTCAGATAACATCTGAATCACTCATATCAACAACCTTATCATTCCGACCCTGATTGCAAATACAATATACCCTTTGGGGCCCATTATTATTTTTCTTGTACAACAACATGACAATTTAAAATCTTACACGAAGGGCAGTCCGTTGTAGGTAAGGATAAGTTTTCATATGAGTAGAAAACACATCTGTAATCGCGAACGTTGATTGACAATTTTCCCCTGAAACCGCTTCCTATGAGTCCTCAACATCCTTGAATAACATTATATATCATATAATTATTTTCACAAAAATATAATGCCAAACACAATAATGCCATTCATCATTCTAATAACTAATAAAAATAACACTTACATTTTTTTATGATTTATTTTTGTAAAATTCTTTCACTCTTCTAAATGAAATGTACAAACAACATATACCCTAACATGAAATTAAATTAACATAAATTTCACATCAAATGATAAAATATAGTACCACATTAAATTCGACACACACACACACACACACACACACACACACACACACATATATATATATATATATCTTTAGTCTATACATCATTCTAATAAGTGCATAAAAGCCACCTACACGTATTTAAATTAACACAATTCTCACTACTTGTGATGAAATCTATAATCAGATTATTTTATAACATCTATAACCAATGGTCTATACATCATTCTAATAAGTAATATAAGACACCTACACATTTTTATGACTTAGAAATACAAATTATATTTTATTTGTACCGACTTTTCTCCACAATTAGCATAACCACATTAAATTTTGTTATATCATCATTAGTAGAACCATATGTTGTATGTTGTATTTATTCATTATCTTACCAACATTTCTCAACATATTATTAGAACCACGTTTAATTATGTTAGTAGAACTTTTATAAGTTATGTTACTTATAAATCTAGAAATAACGTGTAAACTAAAATATTGTGAAATTAACATAATTTTCACTACTAATCACGATTTTAGAATCACATTAAATTCATGATATGTATTGTCTACATGTGATTCTTATAAATAATGAAAAATAACTCTATATTTTATGACTCATTTTTGTAAATTCTTTCATTTAACTAAGATTAAAAAAAGAAATAACATATTAACAAACATTAAATTAAATTAACATATTTCCAACTATTGATGATGAAATCTATAACAAAATTAAATTCAATATATGGAGACATCCATAGAAAATCAAATATTAAACAACTAAATATGAAATTAAAATAAAATATCACAACTAGTAATGATGAAATAAAATATAAACTTCTATTTAAACAACTAGTAGATCATAACTTTAACTATTAATTGTTACACAAAACATCATAAAATACATATTCAAACAGCAATTGAATAAAAAAACCTCTAAAGTCATGGAGATTCCAACACCCAAATTTGGAGTAAAAAGTGAGTATTTTTGTACACAACAAGTATTTTTATAGCCTATTTTATAGGAAAATTAATTACTGGTTTGAAACTTCCATATTATACGATGATTTTGGGATTTTTTGTGCTCATTTTGGTAGGATTTTGTGCTTTAGATACCCCTTTTTACCTTGAAGTTCTATTAGGAGAGTTAAGAGCAACCCTAGTGCTCTTATCACTTTTAATGCAGATTTTGTGAGACAAGGTAATGGTTGGAAGATTTGAAGACCATGAAAACTACTTTTTGAAGACAATTAAGACCATGAAGACCGAAAGATGGGAAGAGGAGACTACTACACTATGAAAGGAACAAGGAAATATGTGAGGGCAGCTTACTCTGCCTGTCGCGGCTCCCGACGTATGTGTCGCGACTTGCAACCGACTGCTGCCCAGACCTAGTTTTTGACTTTTTGTACTATAAATACTCTTTTATTTTTTCCTTTTCCAGTATCTTCTTCCCCCCGACTCCTTAGCCATAAAACCCTAGTTTTTCATCTTTTCCATCTTTGTTTCATCTTGAATTCATGTTTCAATTTCTATTGTTACTTAGTATGAACTCTAGTAGCTAAATTTAGCCTTCGGAGCAATTGATTAAGGCTTCCAAGCCCATGTATTAAAACTTCTATGTAAGCTATTTAATGCTTTGCTATTATGCATTTATTTTTCTTTGAATTTGGATTTTGAATACATTAATGGTGTTGGAAGTTTGAACTTATGAAATGCTTGTATGATTGCTTGTTAGGGTTAGGATAAAGTAGCTAATTTTAGCTGATGATCGACTAAAGGAGTCACTAGTGAGGTTTAGCGAGAGATGTTGTAAACTAATATCCAAGAAGGATGGAAGATTTATCTTCACAATAAGTAGTAAAAGTGTTGAATAGGTTATATGGTTAATGATGGACAAGAGGCTTGGAAGTAGAAATTTATTGCACCCAAGATCCTGTAATTTGTGTTTAATCTCTTCTTAATAGTTTGTTGCTTATTTACTACATTCACTTTTCTTGATAGTTAATTTGTCTTTAATTTCATAACTTAGGAAAACCAATAACCCTCCCCACTTTATATGCTTCTATATGTATGAATATCTTTATCTCCGGTGTAGTATTTACTATTATATGTGTAAACGCTTAGAAAAATCCCTTTTCTCCATGGAGGACCTCGACTTGCTATTATCTACTTAATTGTAGTTAAGAGCACTTTAGGGCTTTAAATAGTACATTTGAGAGGTACGATGATGACTTCCCATGTTTCAATATTAAATGTTGGTAGATGGGAGTTGGGCAAAGGGGAAATGAGAACCAAGATTGGGCAGAGAAATGAGATCCAAAGGCTGTTAAGGGACATGAGAAGAAATGAGAACCAACGACAAGGAAAGGAAACGAGAACCGTGGCTGGTGGGGAAACGAGAGTCGGACCGAGGTGGGCACGAGAACCATTAGTTGACATCGTTGGGCGGGAAAAAAGAGCCACGACACTGACGAGGCGATGAGAACCAAGGGCGGTGTAGGGTAACGAGAACCACAGCAGGGTAGACTTACAAGAATCGGGTTGGGCAAGAACGAGAAGTTGGACGGGACGACGCTGGGCTGGGCTAGGTGGGGACGATGCCGACTAGGGGATGAATCCAACAAATGAGATCCACCACACTAGATTTTAAATGCATGTGGGCTAATCGGGAAACATGACCCACGTTGGAGAAGAAGTTGGAGACTTGAAGAAGATGTTGGCGGACCCCTATGGCAGACGAACACCACCGGCGAACACCAACGCTGCCAGGGTATTAAATTAAGTTTAAAATTAAAATTAATTATTATTAATTATTCAATTTATTTATTCTTTAAAACAAATTCTATATATATATGTATTATTTCAACAGTACAAATACATGGCATGATTTAGTAAAATACAGGATGTGATTTAGCATTTCACATGCTTTTTAATTCATATTTTATACCTATAAATGTGTAAAATGAACCTATAGCATCCAATGTATAGTTATGAATTGGACCAGCCCTAACTTTTCAAGGGCTTGAAGCACACTATAAAAAGGCCCACAAATATAATTAATATAATGAATTTTATAATATTTTAAATAATTAAGTTTAAAATTTTGAAGTAAAAATATTTAAGATTGAAGAAAGTTATATTTTCAGTAATCATACAAACATGGTTTAATTAAGAACAACACAAAATAAAAAGGACAAAATAAAAATTGAGGGCCCTTTTCAATTAATAAATTTTGGGGGCTTGAAGCTACCACCTCATATGCCTCAGTATGGGGGCCAACCTTGGTTACAAATTACTTTGGTGGCATCTTTACATCATCCGAGCCTTCAATGGAAATTACGCAATAGGTTTTAGGGCACATTCAACCTTGGCTTACACCAGACATGGCTGATTCTCTCGTGCCACCCTACACCAGTGCAGGCGTGGCGAAGGCAGTGAAACAAATGCATCCATTCAAGTCCTTAGGATCCGATGGTATGAGACCAATCTTTTTTCAGAAATTCTAGCATATTGTTAGGAGTGATGTTACTGAATTTGTCTTGAATTTTTTTGAACAGTCGGGTTTCTGAGCCATATGTGAACTACATATATAGTGTTGATCCCTAAAACTTCGTGATCCGCCTCCTCTTAGGGTTGTTAACTAGGCATCAATTAACCCGAGTAAAGGGCTTCAAAAAGATAAATATTTGTAATGTCGCTCCCGTTCCTACTACTTCACTACCTATGTGGTAGATAGCGACAAGACCGGGGTCGTCCATAGAGATGCTAGGAATTTAAAGGTTAATTACACACAACTGCATTCGGTTCGTCAATCCGATCACGTGTCAAGAATACCTAATGTTGCAAAATAGGTTTTGGTGAGGGGAGGGGAGGTTCATCTATCAACTACAAGAATGCAAGAGCACGAGAGAGTAAAACTATTTATAGCAGCACTTGGAAAATATTTGCGTAACATGATAAGTAGTATGTTTTGATCCTAGATTCAATCACATTCAAGACATATGAACCTAGCCTAATGCTTATGACACGTAGTGTGATCGATGATCAACACTACCCCCTATATGTCACATAATGGTGTGCATGTTCTATTCCATCTACACCGCCTCCGTAATTAAAGAAGTGCACAACGGCCCAACCATTATGCAGGTCTGATTCTTCCCCGTACTATTACATTTCGGGCACTTCACTACGAATGTTTCTCCCTAGGCCTATATATAAAAAAGGATAGACAACTTATTATTGACTCTAAGGTTGCGAATCACGCTAACCCTAGTTTGCTACTAACAATATCTCTATCCATAACCCTTCGAGACAATTTACCAGTTAAAATTAGTGTACAATCATTGTAATGGTAACTCGGTGACCCACATGCACACGCGCATATGGTCTCGGACCCCTCTACCCCTCTACCCCTATTACATCTAGGTTTCTCTTCCATGGAGGATATCAATAAATGCGCCAACATGAAAGTAAACTACGGTGTATGCCGTCTTGGTGTGACAATCATGCAATTAATAAGAATGTAAAGAACAAGCCAACATAATATTCATACGTAAAATAGGAAAGGTAGATCTATAGAATCTCCCAAAAATAAAACCAAATCACAAATAAAAATATAAACCCCCCAAGATAAATCACTACTTCCTAAGCATTGAACCCAAATATTTCATTCGATTTAATGCCCTTGGGAAAAATAAGAAGAAAAGAAATTAGAAAGAAGGGTTAATCTTTTTTTCTCTCTACCTACTCTTAGGAGAATGAATATAAAATAAGCCCAACTTAAACCCTAGTAGACATAGGCTCTCATATATAGTAGTAAGGAATTGGGCCTTGACAAAGGCCCAAAATGTGGCTAAAAACCCTAGCAGCCAAAATTGGCACGGACCGTACTTCCTGGCATGGTCGTGCCAGTTGGGTTTGGCATGGCCCGTGATGCATGGCACAACCATTCTAGTGTAGCCTGGAACGTTCGTGCAGAGGATGTCTGGCACGAACCTTGCTAGCCAGTACAGACCATCGGTTGGGACTCTATCTTGGTATTTCTAATGCTTGCTACCGCGTCATTCGGCACGGGCCATCAGCTAAAAGTTATTCTTGATCCATTCAAAGGCGCGGGCCGTGTAAATTCTCCGGGGCCATTGGCAAGGAGTCTATTTCTGAGCAAAAAGAGGGCGCGCCATGTTAATCTTTGCACCCCATGTGCTAGTTTTCAAATGTTGTAAATGAAATGACACGAGCCTTGTAAAAGGGCATAGTATATGTTCATACTTAGCCTCATGAAGGTTGAGGTTGGCACAGGCCGTGTTGGAGTAAATGGCTCGTGCCAAATGGATGTGGCACGATCGTGCTGGCTAGTACATTCCATGCTGAGAGCCCCTATAATGGCCGTGTTGGCTAGCACGTCCGTGTCGGCTGGTGCGACCGTGTTAGCTGGTGCGACCTTGCCAAGTCTTAAAAAGTTAAACTTTGTCTCCCTTCTTTTTCCTGCTTGATTCTATCTATTACCACATTTTGATTTGTGGCATTCTGTCTACTATTATTTATGCAAATGACCTTCAAATATCTACTACCATCCTTGCATATGGCCTTCCACAAGATTAGGCTGAATTGCTCACAAGCAATCAATTAGTAAGCTCACAAAAGAATATTCAGGTGTTTTGTAGACAATTAGTAAGTCTACAAAACATGGGATTTAGATAAGAAAATCAACAACAATCATTTAAACCCTTTGTAATGTAAACCTAACTAATCTAGCAATCAACCAAATAAAACATAATAACAAATGTGTTAAATGCATTGGTTAACGCATGCATTTAGGTGCAGATCACTCCGAAGCCAGAATCGATTACCCAGTACAGGTCTATCGCACTATGTAATATCATATATCGGCTTGCTTCAAAAGTGGTGCAAACAGACTGAGACTGGTAGGCACCCCTGGGGTCTTACAAAACCTTGCGGGAGAGAAATTACCTTCGGGGCTACTTCACAAAGATAGAAATTTATAAATTTCACCAGTGCTCACTACTAACCATTATAAAATAGCAAGTAGCAAGTCTGGGGTCATTGACTGATGTACTAGAATTTGAGAGATAACTATACACAACCCACAATCGGAAGTCACTCCGATTGTGTGTCAGGAATAGCTAGTGCTTTAAACATAATGATCATGCAAACAAAGAGAGTAAAAACTATAATTAACTAGTTTTAGGAATATTTACATAATATTAACGATTGATGACTTTGATCCTAGATTCTATCATATGTAAGACATATAAACCTATTTCATGCCTACGTCACATAGTGTGAAGATAGCTTGGAATTCCTAATACCTATCACACAAAGGTTCGGATCCACTTTTAGAAGCTACCACACCACATCCGTGATTAGGAAAATTGTGTCATTCAAACTATGGATCCACTCCTCGTTCCCCATCAATCTCACTCCCAATGCTAACGAGCCCCCGCTTAATGGAACAAATCCTTCTGTAGGTCGCAACTGTTAGATATGAGAGTGAGGATAATACGTCTCATGCACTCCACTATGGACACCAATCCTTAGGTCTATGGAGCCAAAGGAATTGGTATCTCGTGATGACTATAGAGTTGACATGACCCTAGTTGCTACACAATAGCCCAAGTCACTATAAACCATTATGCTCATTCTATTGGGGTTAGCTGGGGGTTTCCCCTCATTAAGGAATTAGCATCCCTAACATGCACTGTACAACACGACTAACCAATTAGGTTAGAATTTAACGATCAGGAGGGTACTCTCGGGGTAGCATGCATGCACTCATCTCTCTGGTACTCTCGTGTTGGGAATTGATTAAATCTAATTTAGAAAAAAATAAATTATCTAATCCCGGATCTCACGCATGTATTTAATTCAAATCTATCTAAGAGTTTATATTACCTTTGAAGCATGTTTTACCATCGGAATCGATCAACCATGGAGATGAGAATCTCATACGTGACTCCTCTATAAGTATCCACACAGCACGATCGGACCGCCTACACCGCTATCAGCTTAGAAAGTTGGTCAGCAAGCAAAGACCCGGTCTTTCTTCTTCTCTTCACGATGAGGTTTGTTTTTTGAGAATGATTGGACTGGTTTCTATTTTATGTCGTCTGGAATAGCCAAAGTTCTAATAATGTCATCCTGAACATTTGTGTAAAAATATCTATTTATAGAGAATAGTCATTAATCCAAGAAACCCTAATCCAAGTCAATCTAGGCCTAGCCCAATTATATTTAATGAGTTATAAACTCAATTCTCATATAAATACTATTTGGGCTCCTAACTCAATAGTCATTTCTTATATCCAAGCTGCAAGCCCAATATAATTGATGCTAACTGATCAAAAGCGGTTTCCAGCTAAACATTCTGATCACTCAAAATAACTAAATTAATTATCTCCGTACATAATCCTCCAACTTTATATGGAAAATGCACATTGACTTGACTGATGGACACTATTCCAACAATCTCCCACTTGTCTTTTAGACAATTATGCATTCATATTCTTTTGTCACTTAATGTCTTCATCTGAATATAAGGTAATATAATGTGTCATCCTTATCTAGTTCAAATGCATTTCTCAAATTCCCGAGTCAAACTATTAATAAAGATGATTAATCCTTAATCCATCTGAGCACGGCCATGCATTTTACAATCCCAACTCTCCGAGAGGCCCATAAGACAACAATCTCATGTGAATGAGAAGACAATTCACTCTTGTACATTCAAGTTTTCTCCAATCGATTCATGAAAATCCAAGAACTTCCTTTATAGTTTCCTTTTACGGTGCGACGTTTAACAACCTCAAAGTACACCAATACATAAGAAAGCAAAAAATGAATTACTCATGTATGAGGAATACAATCCTACAGTCAATGAGACATACTTATTACATTATAAATATATTAAAATATTCTCACGGCGGGTCAGTCCAATACAAGTTCCCAACTTGCATCCATGCAATCGATTAATGACATCCCATGTGCTTCAGCCCAAGAAACAGCATTGTGAATCAACTTGCAAACTAGTCTTATCAGTCATTAGTGTCCATTCTCAATGACATGGACTAGGGACACAATCAATCTTACACTCCAATTCACTAAATAGGGTTTTATTATCTATGACATATTCTAGAACCTATTTGGAGATGTAAATTGATTTTGGACTTTCATTCAACAATAAACAAAGTTAAATGAATATGATATGATAATTTCACAATATGTTAAAATGGTTCAATCTTCAATGTCTAAAATTACAAAATGATGACTAGAACATCACAGAAATCACAACTAGTATCCAAAGTGCTAGATTCCTATCACAAATATGTGAGCCCTAGGCTCTATTTGTCGAAAAGGTTTAGATTCCGGATTGCCAAATTTTCATCCTTTCTCACTTGCATATAACAATTTCATCATTCTCGACAAATTTTCAAAGAATGCAAAATTTCTGAGGAAAAATATGAACTCATTGGGTTCCCTTGGTTCATTTTGCCTAAGCGATTACTCTACCATTATCTCAATAGAGAGTCACCGAGTTAGCTAAGACAAGGACCACATCTACTTAAGTGATGAATTTCCTAATTCAAACACCTTCTTATGCAGCTTCCAAATCAACAATGTACTCAGCTTTAATTGTAAAATCAACAACAGTGCTTTACTTAGAATTTTTCACAACCAACTCATTTTCACTATAGACCTAGGAATTCATCTTTAGTCTATTTCAAGCACTAAAACATTTTCTTGGACGCACGCCAATTCGCCTCACCTTAGTCTATTTTATATCTCACTGTCGTGCTCTAAGCATACGAGATATAACTGTGAATACATATTATAACATACATGGTAAACCATATTGCATATGCATAAGCGATCATACTTATTATCTTTTGCTCATCGGTTTTTGATAAAAATTGAGTCTCGCTAAGAGTTATGCCATGAATCATGGGTTGAATTTTTTTTATGATCTTTCATGTTAAACCTATCAAACATATTACCTAGTAAGTGTTTTGTATAAGGTCAATCATCCTCTTTGATCTACCTGTGTAGATCTTGATGCCCAAGATGTACTTTGCCTCTCCTAAGCCATTCATCGCAAGACACTTTCCGAACTATGCCTTCATAGACTCAGTTTTGGTTAGTCATTTCCAATGTCATCGGCATAGAGAAGTAGGGATTCAATCTTGCTCCCATTAACCTTCTTGTATACACAAGATTCCTTAACATTTTGTTGAACGCTAATCTCTTAATTGCCTCATTGAAATGTATGTTCCAACTCCTTGATACTTGCGTCAATCCATAAATGGACCTCTGAAGCTCGCATATTTCCTAGTTATTTTGGCCTACAAAACCCTTAGATTGTGTTGCATACACATCTTCTTCCAAAATCCAATTAAGAAAGATGGTTATGACCTCCATTTTCCACATCTCAAAATTAGAATAAGCTGCAAATGCTAGGAAAATTCAAATAGACTAAAGCATTCCAACTGGAGAAAAGATCTCATCACAATCCATCCCACGGACTTTTTTATACCCTTTAACTATCAATCTAGCCTTGAAAACATAAATCCCTTGTTTCATTTTGAAGACCATCATTTTAGTCTTAACCTTTTAGTAATTCAACCAAATTCCAAACTTGGTTTTTATACATAGTGATACGAATATCAAAAGGGAAATTTTATGCTTTGATGGATCGCATTCATGATGAAGAGCTTAAGAAAAAGTCGGAAAGGGCTTGGATTACTTATTCAAGCTTGTCGAATAATTGAAGACATTATGAAGAACACTATACTCTTTTTCCCATTGGGTTTTTTAATAAGGTAGTGTGATCATTGTAAACATTTATTTTGGGTTTTTGGACTTGAAGAATTCAGCCATGTGGGCCTTAGGAGAGCAGTTCGAAAATTCTGATTAGAATTAGATTCGGTAAGATTAGATAAGGAGATATTTTTCTTGTCTAATTCTTACCAAGTCTAGCTGAGAATCAGAAGAAAAGGATGAGTAGGATTTGATTTTTGGTATTATAGTTACATATGGTTTTAGCTTCTTAAAGCTGCCATAAAATTTGATTCCGATTCTGATTGTGATTGTGATTGCTTTGGCCGAATTATCCTCTATTTAAAGAGAGGGCAGCCGAGATTTTTACACATTATTCATCAATTATATTAAGACTTTTGAGACATTCTCATTATCTTCATTGTTGCTTAAACTTGCTGGCTATTTAAGTTTCAATTTCCTTTGTAGACGTACCCTGCGGGCTAGACATTTATACAGAAACCTTTTAAGTGTACCCTGCGGGCTAGACATTTATACAGAAACCTTTTAAGTGTACCCTGCGGGCTAGACATTTATAAGTCGAGTTGAGTGTACCCTGCGGGCTAGATGCTGTGATTCGTGTATTGGTTTGAGCGGTGCGAGATTCTCAAATAAATAAAGATCCGATTTTCCGCAATCCAAAGTCTTCGCAAGGAGATTCATATCAGTAAATGTGGACGTTAGTTACACATGCTTATTTCATTTTGGCATGCATATTACACGAATAGAGAGGCAAATGTTTTCTCCCTTTTATGACTAGGTTAAATGCATTATCTCAAAACAAGTTACAATAAGAATTGTTCAACCTAATATTTTATGACGTGGACATTTTAGTCTTCCCACAAACTAAGTTTTATCATTTTGACCGTGTTTTGACGCGAATCGCCTATTCAAAACGGCATCATTTTGGTTCTCTATTAATTGTTTGAACTCCATCCACCATCTATTCTAAAAAGTGGGTGAGTTTGAATTTACATTGACGGGCAAACATTTAATGCATTAATTTCCACAATTTTGATGTGGTTAAGTATAAATGGACACGTTTTTTGCATATGTGCAAAACACAAACGTATAACAAGCACACAAAAATATTATTAGGAAGAGCCGATAATTTTTTCCAAAAAACACCACTCATGAATGCAATGCTAGTTTCAAAACACATAATTCTATTTATTTTTCTCATTTTATAAGTGTGTGTCCCTAACACATTCTCTCTTTATACGAGATAAGTAGCAAAGCATGGATATGCAGTAAGCTGGGATTTGATTTCACTCTGAGCACATCTTTTGAAGATTGGCTAGCTGATTGGATAGTCACAGCAACTATGGCGAACGATTTATCACTTTCAATTTGTATAATTTGGATGTTATGTAATTCTAGGGACAAAGTGATCCAGGAATTGAATGAAATTAACCCAACTTCTGAACCAATATAGCTATGGGAAGAGGCTAGTAGGATGTTTACCAGATTTTGTAATCAATTAGGCAAATAAGGGATTTATGATTTTGCTAAAGAATGGATTCAAAGAAAAGAACGAAATCTTAACCATCTAAATCTCTTTCGGGATGGAATTTTACAATATATTTTATTGACGGATAAACATTTAGTGCATAAATTTTCATTATTTGATGTCGTTTAGTATAAATGGGAAAACTTTCTACGTATGTATAAAACACGCACGGATAAGAAACAGCACAAAAATGTGACTAGGAAAATGCGGTACTTTTTACTAAAACAACACCACTCATGAATGAAATATTAGTTTCAAATTTCACAATTCTATCCATGTTTCTCAACTTACAAGTTGTATCATAAACATATCCTATCCTCGCAAAAAAAATCTGATTAAAAAATGATTTAACTTGTTGAAACTTGAAGAACAACTTATGCAGATAGTTGCACACATGATGCACTGAAGTGTTCATAGTTGATCATATGTTTTAGCAATTTACGTGTCAACGTTGTTTTTATATTTGTTGCAAATTTGTGGCAATGTATAATTTTTATCTGGGAATTTCGCATGTTGCAGTTTCATATGAAAAGGAAAAGGGATAATGATGAGTATGTTTAAAAATAAAAACAACAATCTACAGGAAGAGATAGAGCAGAATCATACCTCGTTATTGTCGGCGACGTGAAGAACAACAACTTCGCGAAAATGGGCCTTCATCCTTCATATTGAAAAACAAAAAAAATTAAACACACATCAATCATAAATGAAAAAAATAAAAGAAAGAAAGAAATGAATAACCAATAAAATCTCACTCAGACTCTAAAACACAAATTACAACTCTCTATTTGCGCTATAGTGAGTCGTATATGCTACATATATAGACGATGTTAGTGGTGCATGTTCTATGGCATGTGTGTTTGCGTTTCGATGGAGGATTTCACTGGGAGAGTTGTACAAGGCTGCAAGCCATTTCTTTATGGGTGATTTTAGAAGAGAGAAAGAAAATAGAAAATGAATTCTAAATCTTTTCTCGCTTTATATATAATCCGCGTTCTATATATCTATTAAAATTTTTGTATGGGGTTCTACGGTTGAGAGAATGTGTGAGCGTGTGTATTTTTTATTTATAAATAAAAACCTCATTGTACAATGTGAGATATTATATTTTTGTAGGGTGCGGCCCGTTTGTTATTTTTATTTTTTAAATAAATTTATGAAATTTTATTATATAATATTAATCGATTATATATCTTTCCATAAAATTTTAGTGTGAAATATCATTGTAATTAAGCATGTGCATGCATCATAACTGTAAATGTGCACGGTAGTTGCACCAGCTTATTTCATTTTGGCACGTATATGACATGAATAGAGAGGCAAATATTTTCTCCTTTTTATGACTAGGTTAAATGCATTATCTCAAAACAAATTACAATAAGAATCATTCAAATTAAATTTTCATGACTTGAACATTTCAGTCTCTTCCCACCAAATAAGTTTTATCATTTTAACCGCGTTTTGACTCGAATCGCCTAGTCAAAACCGCATCATTTTGGTTCTTTATTATTTGTTTGAACTTCATCCAACATCTATTCTGAAAAGTTGGTGGGTTTGAATTTACATTGATGGCCAAACTTTTAATGCATAAACTTCCAAAATTTTAATGTCGTTAAGTATACATGGACACGCTCTTAGCATATGTGCAAAACACACAAATGTATGACAAACACACACAAATATTATTAGGAAGAGCCGATAATTTTTTACCAAAACAACACTATTCATGAATGCAATGTTAGTTTCAAAACAAATAATTCGATTTATTTTTCTCATTTGATAAGTGTGTGTCCCTAACACATTCCTCTTCATATGAGATTAGTAGCAAAGCATTGATATGCTGTAGGTTGGGCTTTGATTTCACTCAGATCACGTCTTTTGAAGATTGGTTGGCTGATTGGATAGTCATAGCACCTATGGCAGATGATTTATCGCTGTCAATTTGGATGATATGGAATTCTAGGGACAAGGTGATCTGGGAATCGAAGGAAATTAACCCAGCTTCTGAACCGATACAGATATATGAAGAGGCTAGCATGATGTTTACCAGATTCGCTAATCAATTAGACAAAGAAGGGATTTATGATTTTGCAGAAGAATGGATTCAAAGACAAGAACGAGATCTTAACCATCTATGTGTCTTCCGGAATGTAATTTTACACTATATATTTTATTGACGGATAAAAATTTAGTGCATAAATTTTCATTATTTGATGTCGTATAGTATAAATGGGAAAACTTTCTACGAATGTATAAAACACGCACACGCATAAAACAAGCATGCGTAGTTGCACACATGATGCACAAAAATATTATTAGAAAGAGCCAATAATTGTTTTCCAAAACAACACCATAAGTCTATTTATGGATGCAATGCTAGTTTCAAAACACATAATTCTATTTATTTTTCTCATTTTATAAGTGTGTGTACCTAATACATTCTCTCTTCATATGAGATAAGTAGCAAAGCATGGATATGCAGTAGGTTGGGAATTGATTTCACTCACATCATGTCTTTTGAAGATTGACTAGCTGATTGGATAGTCACACCACCTATGGAAGACAATTTATCACTGTCAATTTGTATAATTTGGATGATGTGGAATTCTAGGAAAAAAGTGATCTGGGAATCGAAGTAAATTAACCCAGCTTCTCAATCAATACATATATGGGAAGAGGCAAGAAGGATGTTTACTAGATTTTCTAATCAATTAGGCTTAGAAGGGAATTATTATTTTGCTGAAGAAAAGATTCAAAGACAAAAACGAGATCTTAACCATCTAAGTCTCTTCCGGAATGAAATTTTACTGTATGTATCTTATTGATGGACAAACATTTAGTGCATAAATTTTCCTAGTTTTGATGTCGTTAAGAATAAATTTGCACACTTTCTATGTTTATACAATACATGAACGCGTATAAAACACACACGCGTATGAAAAACGCACAAAAATGTTAATACAAAAATGCGGTAATTTTTACTAAAACAACACCACTCATGAATGCAATACTAGTTTAAAATTTCACAATTCTATTTATTTTTCTCAATTTACATGATTGTGTCGTAAACACATCCTATCTTCGTAAAAAAAAGATTAAAAATGATTCAATTTCTTGAAACTTGAAGAACAACTTATGCAGATAGTTGCACACCTTGAAGAACAACTTATTCAGATAGTTGCACACCTTGAAGAACAACTTATGCAGATAGTTGCACACATGATGCACTGAGCTAGTCAAAACGACATCATTTTGGTTCTTTATTATTTGTTTGAACTCCATCCACCATCTATTTGAAAAACAGGTGGGTTTAAATTTTACTTTGATGGACAAACATTTAATGCATAAATTTCCACATTTTTTAAATTCGTTAAATATAAATGGACACGCTCTTTGTATATGTGCAAAATAAACAAATTCATAACAAACACACAAATATATTATTGGGATGAACCGATAACTTTTTACCAAAACAACACCACTCATAAATGCAATGCTAGTTTCAAAACACATAATTATATTCATTTTTCTCATTTTATAAGTGTGTGTCTCTAACACATTCTCTCTTAATATGAGATAAGTAGCAAAGCATGGATATGCAGTAGGCTGGGCTTTGATTTCATTCAGATCACGTCTTTTGAAGATTGGCTAGCTGATTGGATAGTCATAGCACCCATGGCAGATGATTTATTGCTGTCAATTTGTATAATTTGGATGATATGGAATTATAGGGACAAAGTGATTTGGGAATCGAAGGAAATTAACCCAACTTTTGAACCAATACAGATATGGGAAGAGGCTAGTAGGATATGTCGTAGGCTGGGCTTTGATTTCACTCGAATCACGTCTTTTGAAGATTGGCTAGCTGATTGGATAGTCATAGAACCTATGGCAGACGATTTATCGTTGTCAATTTGTACAATTTGGATGATATGGAATTATAGGGACAAAGTGATTTGGGAATCGAAGGAAATTAACCCAACTTCTGAACCGATACATATATGGGAAGAGGCTAGTAGGATGTTTACTAGATTTTCTATTCAATTACGTTAAGAAGGGATTTATGATTTTGCTGAAGAATGGATTCAAAGACAATAACGAGATCTTAACCATCTAAGTCTCTTCCGAATGGAATTTTACAGTATTGATTTTATTGACGACTAACATTTAATGCATAAATGTTCATAATTTTGATGTTGTTTAGTATAAATGGGAAAACTTTTTACATATGTATAAAACACACGTGCGTACAAAACACGCACGCGTATGAAACATGCACGAAAATGTTACTAGGAATATGAGGTAGTTTTTACTAAAACAAGACCACTCATGAATGCAATATTAGTTTCTAATTTCACAATTCTATTTATTTTTCTAAATTTACAAATTGTGTAATAAACACATCCTCTCTTCGTAAAAGAAAGCTGATTAAAAAAATGATTTAACTTGTTGAAACTCGAATAACAACTTTTGTAGACAGTTGCATACACGATGCACTGAAGTGTTCAAGGCTGATCATATGATTTCATATGCTTAACAATTTACGTATCAACGGTTTTTATATGTTTGTGGCATATTTGTGTCAGCGTATAATTTTTACCTGGGAATTTTGCATGTAGCAGTTCCATATGAAGAGGAAATGCGATAAGCATAAGTACATTTAAAAATTAAAAATAAATCCGTGGAAAAGATAGAGCAGAATCATACCTCGTTCTCGTCATCGACGTGAAGAACATCAACTTCGCGAAAATGGGCCTTCATCCTTGTTATTGAAAAACAAAAAAAACGTGAACACACATCAATCGTAAATGAAGAAAATAAAGGAATAAATAAATGAATAACCAATAAAATCTCACACGGAATATAAAACACAAATTGCACCTCTCTATCTATGTTACAGTGAGTCGTATATGCTACATGTACAAACGATGATAGTTGATGTGACGACAAATGCATGTGTTTTCCGAAGCATTTAACATCTCTTTTGTTATATTTTTGTTGTAATATTGCTAGATTTAGGTAGGTTTACATCATAAGGGGTTTAGATGACCGTTTTCGGTTTTCGTATCTAAATCCTTCATT
>JAULKM010000008.1:13370638-13392893 GCA_032355605.1 Rubia tinctorum
TGCTAAAAATCTCTAAATGACCTGTTTCATGGTCTTCAGTTGTTTCCAAGCATATACTCCCTCCGTTCTGGAAGACTTCTGTTTGTAATACTAAAACTAGTATCACAAACACAACTCTTTGTATGGAAAGGGGAGATAGTACTCTAGTATCAGGTGTCTTCTGCACGATCTGTTTCATTATGAAGTTCATACTTTTTAGTGGGAACTCGGTCTTTTGTACCTCAAGTTCCCAACAAAGAGTGTTTCCGTCTTTGGAAGTTCCAAGTTTGGGTTTTACAAGCATATTCATATACTCCCTCCGTCCCATAGAACTTGACACAATTACTTTTGGATCGGTATTTTATGCAAGATGAGGTGGAAGTGTTGATGGGAAGTAAAGGAAGGGTATTTTGGTAATGGAAGAGTTGACTAGTAGATTTAATCACTCTCTTGATGGATAATATAGTAAATGTATAAGCTCATTTTTTGCCACTTTAGGTAAGAATTGAATTGTGCCAATTTTTGTGGGACGAATGAAAATAGAAATTGTGCCAATTTCTATGGAACAGAGGGAGTAGTATAATAGTTCAACTAGCCTCATCCGGCTCTTTGAACTAATACATTTAAATGAAGAAAAAGAGAACATAATTCTGAAGTATGGTATGGAATCTTCCAGTTCAATTTGCTTCCCTTCTTAATCAAAATGCACTCAACACATTTTTGCAGGAGGTCTCTTACAGAAAGGGTGATTGGCTTGTGTTTGGCTCAGAGACTAGTGGTTTACCACCAGAAGCCTTGCATGATTGTAAGACAGAACCCTTTGGAGGTGGAGCAATTAAAATTCCAATGGTTGATACTCATGTAAGATGTCTCAACTTATCTGTGAGCGTCGGTATCGCGCTCTATGAAGCTGCCAGACAACTAGACTATGAGCAGCTACAGTATCCATCAGAACCTTGTAATGCAACTGAAACTTCCTTTCGGACGGAAGACATTTTTGCATAAGCCCACAATTTCAAATTCAGAAAAAATTACCAGGTTAGTAAAAAGCTGATAACGACGTAGCACAAGCTTGTGGTTCGTATATCAGTTCTATTGATTAGGTAGTGTTTGCCCAAAGTACTTGGATAGGGGCTCAATTATTTACCTCTTTTTTATGATTAAAATCACCAAAGTAGGTGAAAGGGATTATATTTGCCTCCCAAACCATTCGTAACCCAACATATAATACAAAATAAAACTGTTGATGAGTTCAGTTCCGGAATAAGCTATACAAGAGGATGTGATTTGTTTCCTTGAACAATTGATTTAAGGAAGCAAATCTTTTATAGAAAAGAAGCCAAGGAAAATAAGGAGCTGAGAGCTTGTATTCTTCCAAAAAGAACTTGAGAACATCGAGGCTGAGTAAATGTTTGTGCAGAAAGACCTCTGCTACAAGTGGGTTAAGCTCTTCATTCTTGTAGGATGATTCTGATAGATGACAGATTGATCTGATCTGCTGTGATACTGGTTCTTGTATCCTATGTTACTTGCTGCCATGAAATCTTCCGGTGGCCATTCATTTGCCCAGTTGTATTGGCCAATATAGCCGAATGAAGCGCCGGTTGATTTTGCTCTCTGTGGATATGAGTCCAGGTAATCTCCTTCAGGTTTCCTAGCAGCTATAGTTCACAAAGCTACCTCTGCAATCTCCATGGAGTCTTCCTGGTGCTGTGTATCATTATTAATGGGAAATAGTTACCTTCTAAACAGACCCACGGACCACAGATGCATGTCAAAGATCACTTGCAGAATTCTATAGACTTAGTTATATATTTTAAAGAGTTGTATTACACGGCTAGTTAACAAAGAATTAGATATGAACCTAATTTAGAAATTAGGATAAATAATATATAAAAGTTAGGGTCATATGGATCTATGGGTCGGATTTGGGTCATAATATTTTAAACCCAGGCCCAGACCCATTTTTAAAAATCTATACACACATCTGGATCCGAACTCGATGAGTCTAATTTTTTTGGACTCATAACCAATCCAATTGGTCTAAATCCTGTAGGTTTGGATCAAGTTCTAGATCCATGATCATCCCTATCCATGAGCCATGAATTCGGTTGATTTGATTCACGAATCCATGAATTTCAGAAATTTAATATTAAAGGAAATTATTTTTGCCACATGACATCCACACCTAATTTTTGCCACGTGGCATCCATACATAATTTCACATCATTTTTTAAAATTAATTGAAAATGTAACATTTTGTAAAATTAATTCCCAATTTACAATGCAAATATTTTCTTCATTTTTAATGTTCTTCCTGTATTTCAATGCTTTTCAATTAATGTGTAATTAATCATACCATATTTATGAGGATGCACATCTTTTTTATATAATTCTCAATTTTCATTTTTTAGGAAAATTCTTTCATAATACTTATTTTTTTACTATATATATTTTTAAGTTTGATACACTTTCCATTTTGATGTATATTTTTAATATTATCAAACTTTATATCATGATAATACGTAAATCATTTTTCATCTATTTATTCTTTTTATTTGACTCGTTGCAATCAATTTTTTTTTTCACGTAATGTAATTTTCCTAAAAAAAATAATCTAAAACTACTATGTTAAACATATAGAATAATAGTTGGAGGACTTTTATTTATACATATATATAAGTGTTTCCAATAAAATTTTAATTTTAAGATAAAAATCAGTATAAAATTATTTATATAAATATTAAGTATAATAATGAAAGATTTTATTTGTTTACATTCAATTATTTATTTAACACTTATTAATTTTATTTGCAATTTTTCCTAGAGTCCGTGTCTTCGTTTTCCCATAAGTTATGGAAAGATCAAGGTTTAAATTATAAATTAGAAAAAAAATCAAGATAAAATTTTTGGATTGCCTTAATCGAGTTATAAACTTATAACTACTGCACGTTGCATAATAAATTTTTAATATTGCAACTAAAACCTTTTACCTTTATATAATTCTAGTTCAACCCGCCTTTCCATATGTGTACGGAAAGACGGTCTTTCCCAAAATTTTGTCTATTTATATGACTTTATCTTATTTTTGTTAAATGATATTTAGAAATGACATATTTTACTACAAATCAAGATGTGATTGGTAATAGTATTTAAAAAATGAGTTCGCCTCTTGATAAACTGTATTTCCATAAGTTATGGTAAGACCAAAGTTCAAATTGCAAATTAGAAGAAATCAAGATATAATTTTTGAATTGAATTAATCGAGTCATAAGTTTATAACTATATCACGTTGCATAATAAATTTTTAATATTGCAACTAAAATCTTTTACAATTCCATAATACTAATTCAATTTCGTCTTTTCATATGCCTATGGAAATGCAGTTTTTCCCAAAACTCTTTCTATTTAGAGTTCGTCTCTTAAAATACCGTCTTTCTATAAGTTATGGAAAAATCAAGGTTTAAATTGCAAATTAGAAGAAATTAAGATAAAATGTCCGGGTTGCATTAATCAGACCATAAACTTATAACCTACTCCACGTTGCATAGTAAAATTTTAATATTGCAACTAAAACTTTTTACCTTTCTATAATTCTATTTCAACTTCGTTTTTTATATGCTTATGGAAAGACAAATTTTCTCTATATTTTATCATAATTTTTTAATGTATTAAGTTAAATTATGTTTTAATTCTAATATTAAATTTAAATTATCATAAAATTTAACTTTCTTTAATCTGTATAATTATTAATTATGAAATATTGACAATTTAATACTATATTTTTAAATTTAAGATGATGAATTTATTTTTTTGGATCAAAATTTAAAAATTATATTAATATATTTTTAATTCAATCAATTAATAATGAATTGCTGACAATATCCCTAATTTAAAAATTTTAGATCTAACATGCACAATTTTTTTATCATTATAAATGAGCTCCTCATTATATTTGACTGTGCATGGTTCAACCATTGGTGCTATAGAAAATGTCCAACATTTTACGAAGTACAATATTTTTGTTGACCACGGAAGTTTTTTTTCCGGTCTCCCCCGGAATGTTCAATATAAAAAATGACCTTCTCTAGAATGTTTTTTGGTTCAAAAATAGCACAATGTTATCAATTAGTCACAATATATTATAAAATATATTGGACGAAGAAGAAAATGGACATCTATAATTCAATTGCACAAAGTTTAGATAGTATAAACTATCATCTAATTTAAATATTTTAAAATTTTTGCAAAAAAAAGTATGATAATAATAAATATATATTATCATAAATCGCGCAATGATACGATATTACAATCAAATCTTCAAAATTTTGATCATATTTCATATTCTATGGAATCCGTATGCATGTAATATTGATAATGATAATGTTATTTTCTAAAGTGATATTTATTAATATTTTTATCAACTAATTAAATTAAATTAAATATAAATCAAATCTTTAAAATTTTGATCATTTTTTTATGTTCTATGCAATCCGTATGCATGCAAAGTTGATAATGATAATGTTATTTTTTCTAAAGTGATATTTATTAATTTTATTTATCAACTAATTAAATTATATTAAATATATATATATATATATATATTTATACAATAATATTCAAATTAACACGAGTGTCATCTAGTTACATTAAATTACTCTGATATTAATCATTACGCAGTAGTAATTCATGGGATTATTTATCAGTATCTATTAACCGTGTCAGTAAATTATCACTCTAGTATTGTACATTCTAATATTTATACTCTTAATTTTGGCATACATTTTATTTTCATATATATTTTTATTTTGAGTCCGTCTCTTGAAAGACGATCTTTTCATTAGTCATGGAAAGACCAAGGTTTAAAGTGTAAATTAGAAGAAATCAAGATAAAATTTTCGGGTTGCATGAATTGGATTATACATTTTATAATTACTACATGTTGCACAATAAAATTTTAATATTGCAACTAAGACCTTTTACCTTTTATTATTGTAATTAAACTCTGTCTTTCCATAAGGTTATAGAAAGACGGTTTTTCCCAAAACTTTACCTTTAAAAATATCTATTTAATTTAATCATAAAGAACTCAAATCAATTTCGAAGAGTACCACATAATTTTCTTAGCATAGAGCATTTCCTGACTTTTGTAATAATATGAAATCGACATGTAAGTGGAATTTTAACTTAAACTCTTCATCAGTAGGTCAGTCTCAAGAGATCTTAATTCTTGATTAATTAGCTGTACTACACATAATATCAGTTGTGGAATTTTATATGTTCAGACAAGAAGTTCAAAACTTCGGAAGTCTACTTATGTATGCATGCATCTTGTTTCTTTACGGAATGTACAAACGATTTGATTTCAGGATTACTTCCACTTTGAATGGTAAAAAAGAAGATGTTTGTGGAATTGAAATGTTTATACTTAATTGGACGTTTAATATATAAGACAAATTAATCCACTTATAAAACACAATATAATTGTGTTTGTAAGTAAAAATGATTTATTTTAACAAGTATAAGAAACTATAAAATAAATTTCTTTTAATCACCTATCAAACCATTAGTATAATAGTTGTTTTAAAAAAAAATGTTACATACAAGCAACCAAATTACATACTAACATTTTAATCTAGAACCTAACTAGAAAACACCACCATTAAATATCAGTGGAACATGAAACTCAATCCATTTGATTGCTAGGGACGCCCTCCTGAGAACACCCAAACGCTGCACCACCAACGAACCGCTGCCACCGAAATTAGAACCACCACGATCTAACCAACATTGATCACCTGCAGGTTGGGAAACCACAGCGGGGACCACCGACACGGTCCCATGACGCTGGGTAATCCCCATCAAGAAATTGCTCTAATATTCACAATTCTTGATGGGGGTGTGTTTTAAACCCTGGACCTCTTAGTTATAGAGAGTGTGTCTTACCACTAAACCAGACCCATTACACATTAGTATAATATTGTTTATAAGCTAATTCGAAACAATATTAGTTGGATATCATTCTACACTAGAGGAGGAAGCCTCATCAAAGGCGGTTTGAAAGGACTGACTTTGATTGGTTTCAATCAAAACCTGCCTTTGATCAGGTCCGAATCTAGTTCCGAGTTCGGAACTCATTTCAGGGGTCCTAAAAAAAGTCGCTGGAAACCACAACGGTTACCGGCGAGCAAGCAAAAAGGAAAACAAATACGAAAATGACAGAAGATGGAGTCAATGCAGAATCCATCCATTTCGTTCTCTTTCCCAAATTTTCCTCCTCTATCCATTTCGTTCTTTGCAACGCGGCAAAGGCAACTCCTGCGGGGGAGGTGAGGCGGAGGTAACGTGTCGGAGTCGAGCATGCGTGGTGGAGATGACTCTGTGCGGCGGTGAAGGTTGCGCGATGGAGGAGAGAAATCGGATCTAGGGTTTTAGGTGTTAGGAGATGGCGGAGGAGGGAATTCCGTGGGGGAAAAATGGTCAGAGGAAAAATGGCTAAGGGAACAACACCGGAGGGAGTTATGGTATTAGGAGAAAATACTAAGGAAAGAAGAGAGAAAAGAGTAAGAAATCCTAGCTATTTATCCTTATGTCCAAAAATAAAAACAAAATCAGTCCATTAAAGGAGGCTTTTCATTAGAACTGCCTTTAATTAATGCAATCAAAGGAGGTTCTTCCGATTTTAAAATTCGACGTGAGTTGCAAAGGAGTTCTAAGTTCAGAACCTCACTCTAGTGCTGGTAATAACTTTATAAAGCACCAATTATGTGATAATATTGTTGGTTTTTACTTATTTATGATTGAAACGTATGTATAAAATATGAAAGGTGATTCCATAATAATTATCTTATCAAGTTATCAGGATCTACGTACAGTGGGAATACCAATAACAAGTGGTATCCAATGCAGTAAGTGTTCAAACATATTTGGTAAAATTTATCCGCTGGTAACCAATTCTAACAGTTTTTTTTGGGTTAAATGATTTTCTAACCCTATCTTTATATTGAAAATGTCAATATAACCCTATAAAATCAGGAAGTGTTAAACCAAACCTAACTTTATGAAGTATGTGTCAATCTAACCCTGAGAGCCATTAACTCCAATAGTCAACATCGAATTGATTGGAATGACAATTTTACCCCCAAATTAAAAAAGAAAATTGGAAAATGGAAAAGACTTAAGTGCCCTTAATTCTTCTTCTTTCCCTATTTCTTTTCTTATTTCTCCCCCGTTCCCCCACTTTTTCTTCCTCACTGGCAAGCTCTCATGTCTACGGCGACGACAAGCTTCTTCTGTTTGGGCAGATGTTTGTCGCAAAAGCAATTTCCCTTCTTCACAAAGAACCATATCATCTTCTTCCTTGTTCTTGACAAACGGCGCCGCTTCCATCTATGTCCGGTATCTTCTTCTTCTTATGATTGAAGAGAGAAATATACTATACATTTTACACGCGAAAGAAGATAGCAATGGAGTTTCGAATAACGGAAAAATGGCATGGGTAATAAATTTCACCATTTCTAAATGCAAAAAAGTATATATAACAGATCGAAAAAGCTAACCTTAATCATAAAAATGGCAGAACGAGAAACTAAAATTGACTTGAATTCGTAGAGGAGTTCGTTGCTAACCTCTTGCCATATTTAACCACGTTTGCCGCCGTCTGTTTTGCGAAGCCTCGTCGAAATAAATGACCCTCGTTCAACTGGAGATATAGAGAGAAATAATGGACAAAAATGATGACCGGAGAAGTAAAACAGTTGTAGAAGCAACATTAAACGAAGGAAATGGTGGTATTTGATTGCTCGGCAGCTGCTCAAAACCAAAACTCTAGACCCAGATGATACACAAACCGATTGTTTCTCTCAAAAGAAATGAAAATGATATTGGGTTTCGAACTGAATTTTCAAAAGGGTAGCGGAAAACGCAGAAAGTTTAGAGAAGTACTTACCCGTAAAAGCGGCTTTGGTGACGAAGTTGTTGGCTCATCGTCGTTCTGGTGCAGCGGCGAAGGAGTAAGAGAGAAGAGGATGACATCGACGTCCCACAGTGAGGAAGAAAAAATGGGGAAACAGGGGGAGAATGAAGAAAAGTAAACGAGTTGCAGCCTTTTGCTCCAAGAAGAAATAGGGGATAGGGGAGGAAGAAGAAAATGAAAGGAGAAAGAAAGTTGCAGCTTTTTGCTCCAAGAAGAAATAGGGGAACGGAGGAAAACAAGAAATGAAGGGGGAAATAAGAAATAATAAAGGGCATTTAAGTCTTTTTTTTTATAATTTGGGGGTTAATTCTTCATTTCCTTAAAATCCAACCAATTCCGGTGTTGACTATTGGAGTCAATGGCTTTCAGGGTTAGATTGACACATATATCATAAAGTTAGGGTTATTTTGGCACTTTCTCATTTTGCAGAGTTATATTGGTACTTTCAGCCTAAAGATAGAGTTACTTTAGCACTTTATTTTTTCAAAAGATTATACACAAGAACCAAATTACATATTAACATCCTAATATAGGATGTAACTAGGATACATCACCATTGAATCTATTGAAGTTCAGTGGAGTATGAAACTACATCCATTTGGATAGCTAGGGGCACCCTTCTGGGAACACGCAAACGCTGCACAACCAACGAACAGCTACCACCAAAATTGGAACCACTACGATCTCACCAATATCGACAACCCACAGGTTGGGAATCCATAACGGAGACCACTGACACGGTCCCATGAAACTGGGTAATCCCCATCGGGAAATTGCTCTAATGTTCACATTTTTTTATGGAGGTGTCTTTTGAACCCTAGACCTCTCAATTATAGAGAGTGTAGCTTACCACTATACCAGGCTCAGCTCACACCAATTCTAACAGGTTAAGAAGTGACATCAAGTGTGGTTTCAAACTGGTTAATTGTTAGATGGGTCATTTTATAACTGATGTAATTAATGAGATGATTTGATGCTTGTTTTTATTTATTGCAATGAGAAATTCCTATAATTTAAAAAGTACCAGAATGTTTAAAATAATTATAATTTAATCCTAAATATTTTGAAACGGTATTTTTCTACAGTTGATCTAACCGTTAGTTGATCTAACGGGGGGTCTTTCTCAACTTCTTATCCTTTTTGGTGGTTTGTCATGATATTTTTTTCCTAAAATACACATAATATTTTGAAATTAGAGGTTAATTGAGTATTAGCTGGTTACACTAATATAAAACTTTTGGGATGTATACCAATATAACCCTACCTACTTGAGTAAGTTCCAATATAACACTCAGATAATTTTAGTGCAAAAACAATCTAACTCGTTGATGAAAGTGCCAATATAACGCTAAAACACCATTTCTGACATTGACCGATATGACCGCACATAAAATGACTAAATGCCCTTTAGCCTATATCGTAAAAGTGTTGAGATAATTTTGTTCTTAGCCCACCACCATCACCACCAGGTTGTTTCCGCTCAACCTCCTCTCAACCACCACTCCTACCCCCTCCAGCCAGTCCTACCATCACCACCCTTACAACACATCACCACCACACCCCACCGCTCAACTTACTAACCAACGCTCGACGCCACCTAAACTCGGCCCCCCCCCCACCCTCTCCAGCTAGCCCAACCATCACTACCCTTAAAAGACCCTACCACCACACCACTAGCACCCTACCGCCCAGCTCACCCACCAACGCTCGACGCCATCACAACCCAGTGCCCCTATCGCTCGACGCAACCACAACCCAGCACCGCCGCCCAGCTCACCCACCGACTCACACCCCACCACCACCGCCCAACTCACCCACAAAAATCCTAGCGTCGAGCTGCTCTCACCCTCACAGCCGCACTATGAAACCCAAAACCCTCATCGACACACAATGCGCTACCACTGCCCAATTCACCCATAAAAAACCTAGCTCTGCGTTGCTCTTAACCTCAACATCGCTATCAAACCTAGAACCCGCATAATCAAACCCTGAACCAATAACCCTACTCGAAGGTAGCGATTGGAGCCCCGACCCAAACCCATCATCATAGTACAGCTCGTAAGAGCCCAGATCGGGACCCATCATCGTAGTACAACTCATAAATCCGCTCATCGTCTTCACCACCACCATCTGCATCACTATTCTCTGCCCGCCAAAACTTCAAGTTCACAAACATCGTACAACGATAACACCAAAACGACGACGTAATCGGCATGACACACATCTCCGACGATCAGATCTGATGGGAACATTACTCGCCGGTAAAATAGGGAAGAAGTAATGATGACGTCGGGTTGATTTTGGTTTTGTAAGTGTGAGAAATAAGCTATAAGGTTTTGGGATCACAACTGTAATTTCATTATTTTAAAATTTTTAAGTTTTTTTTCAGATGGGTAAAATCATTTTTTCAATCAAATAAGGTTTTAAACTGCCGGAATGGGTAAAATTGCACTTACATCAACTATCAAGGGTTATATTTATATGTTTTATTATCAAAAGTTTATATTGACACTTATGTGAAGTATGTGGGGTTATAAAAACACATTTCTTAGAATTGTTTCGATAAAGAATTTTAATAAGTAGGTGATAATTAGTAGTTTTTTGCTTGAACTAAATACGGACATCAATACACTTTAACCTTGAGTAATAATAGATATGATTTATGTATTATTGGTTACTATAATATTAAAACAAAATTTTCAATGCAATCTGTACTTTTTTTAATCTGCAATTTAAATATTTATTTAATAAAAAAATTTAACTTTGACCATAAAATTAAATTAGTATATCAACATAAATAATATTGAGTGATACTTTCTTAGATTCGTTAGAACAAATATTTTCAACATATCAACTTTTCACAAGTTTTAATTATCTTTAATGAAATATATTATAGATCAAATATTTTTTGAGTCAACAGGTGAAAGTTAAAGTGTGCAGCTTGAAATGCACAAAGGGAGTAAAAAAACTGAGATATTTAATAAAAATAAATTTTTTGACAATTATATGTTATGATTTTTATAGTTATTTTTTAACCAGAGTCCCACGGATATATAAGAATATAAATTTTATATATTCAAAAATTTGCACCTTTTCAAATTCATGTATGTAAAAAATTTGACATCTCAATTTTAAAATTCATCTCAAAATATTTAATTCTGACTTCACAGTTCACATATGCTCTAGAGTTATGACTTTGTTTTAGAATAAAGTGTTAAAATAACCCTAATTTTATGATGAAAGAGCCAATATAATCTTGCAAAATGCAAAAATGTCAAAATAACTCTAATTTTATTATGTATGTGAAAATCTAACTCTGGGCCTCGTTGACTTCAATTGTCAACGGGAAATTTGGTTAGAAATTAGTGAAATGACCATTTACACCCAAATTTTTTATAAAAAACAAATAATGAAAAGACAGAAAGCCCTTTCTTTTCTCGTTCTTCTTTCTTTTCAGAAACCCTGCAATTTTGTGGCTTCATCACCAGAATATTTTCACGGTGGCGGGGTGGTGGATTCCGACGGGTGGCGAGCATAGTGGTGGGACGATGGCGATGGTCGGAGGGGGATCATCTAGTTCTTCTTTCTTGCTGCGAGCACATCAGGGTGGTGGATTCCGACAGGTGGCGAGAACGGTTGCGGGGCGATGGTGGTGGTCAGAAGGAGATCTTCTTGTTCTTCTTTCTTGCTGCGAGCACATCAGAGTGGTGGATTCTGACATGTGACGAGCACGGTGTCGGGGAAATTTTGGAGGGAGATGTTCTCATTCTTCTTTCTTGCTGCGAGCACATCGGGGGGTGGATTTTGATGGGCGACGAGCATGGTGGTGGGGAGATGGCGGTGGTCGGAGGGGGATATGGGTCTCTGTAAATTGAAAAAATGTAATCCTTAGATTGTTGGCGGAGGAGGGTAGCGGGTGACAGGGTGGGCAGAGGGTGTTGTGGTGCTGAGCGTGAGCTTGAAGGTGAGCCTAATCGTGAGCTCGAAGGTGAAGGATCTCCGGTGAGGGTGAGGGTTTGGCAGTGGCGGTAGGGTGAGGGTTTGGTGGAGGAGGCAGAGGTTGTTGGTGGAGGAGAGTGGCAGGTGATAGGGTGCGGTGAGGGTGCTGTGGTGCTGAGCATTGGGGTGAGGGTGCTGTGGTGCTGGTGATGGTGTGGTCGAGAGGGTTGCGGGAGAGGGCGGCGGAGAGGTGACAGGTGGTTGTGGAGGAGAGATTGGCT
Organism: Rubia tinctorum; assembly: GCA_032355605.1. Taxonomy (NCBI): domain Eukaryota; kingdom Viridiplantae; phylum Streptophyta; class Magnoliopsida; order Gentianales; family Rubiaceae; genus Rubia; species Rubia tinctorum. The sequence continues at coordinate 13,382,813 of JAULKM010000008.1, forward strand.
GGTGGTAATGGCAGGGAGGGTGGTGGGTGGTGGTTGCTGGCATTAATAAAAGGGGTAAAATTGGAGAAAAAATGTAAGATGAAATGGTTGAGGGCATATTCGTCATTTCATGTCCGGTCCATGGCCCAATTGTGGAGTCAATGCCAGAATGTGGCCTTGGCACATTTTATCATTAAGTTGGAGTTAATTTGACACTTTCTAGTTTTGTAGGATTATATTGATACTTTCAGTCTAGTAGTATTAGAAATGCATTTAACCCTTTCTTTCAATCCAGTTTTCTTCTCGTATTCTACTCTATACAACTAGAATAGTTGTTTTCTCTTTATTTTTTTGTAGAAAGAAAAATACTGAAAGACGTTTAGAGTTTGAGAGGAGAAAATTAGAAAACATTCATGGTTACAAATTAGATCTATCGTAACATTCTTTTACCAACACTTATTAAAATATTACAATAACTTATAAAGTGTCATTTAAACTGTTAAAAAATGTTATCTAAATTTTAAAGAGTGTTGCGTGAGATCTAATGCAACATCACCTAAATAATCCTTGTAAAAGTGTTGCAATAAATCCAAATACGTATTTTCACTGCCTAAAGCAACACTTTGAAAGTTTTACACTAGCCTTATTTTGTAGTAATGGTTCTCATACAATACATTTTAAAGTACGTCAAACAAGTTATGTAAAATGGAGATTTTAATTAATATTTGTAGATTTTAATAATTTTTAACTCCAACAAATACTGCATCACGTTCTCTAGAATTGAAAAAAGAAGAAAGAGAGTATCTAATTCTCTATATTAATAAAGAGAGAATGAAATATTTGGAAAATCAAAATTTTAATACTTAAAATATCAATCACCTATAGTTAACACATAATTTTCTTATTTATGTCAAGAACTCTATGTTGTCTACCTTTAAATTACGGGAAAAAATTGAAGCCACCTCCAACCTGCTGCCAGAGTTCATGTATGATTATTCCTCCTTCATCTTTACCATATCGCTGACTAAAAGAAGTAAGGAAGTATGCAAGTTACGTGGACATTATGCTGACATTGACTTTTTAAGGAAAAGTAGATGATGTTAAGAGGATAAGGTAAGGTGAAGAGAAAATCTTGATATTGTTTGGCATGTTGATATTTAATTAGTTTATATTTTCATTTCGTATACTTTTATTTTAAATTACACAGGCAAAACATAAGTTCAAGGCAGAGATGGAGCATCCATTTACACTTGATCATTATTGGATAATTTTTAAAATTCCAATAAAAATAGATGGATGAAAGAAGATAAACGAAGACCAAGAGGAAGCTCAGACTCCAAATTTATTCAATTTGGAAAATGACAATTTAGAAGTGCAAGAACTTAAGTGCAGAAAGACCAATATCAGGAAAGGCTGAAAAGGAAGTAATAAAGAAAGCTGAAATCAAAGAGCAAAATAGTAAGAACGAATCAACACGGACAAGTCTCCAGTTCTTGAAAGCAAAACAATTGGAAACTAAAAAGGAATGAGCAGTTTGAGTTTTTTTTCTTGCTATTGAACAAAAGCAAGTTGCTTTGAAATAATAATAAAATTGCAATTCAAACTCGAAATGAGGAAGGTAAAATAATAGGTTTAGATACTGGTGGGTGTCTTTGATTCAAGCAGAGTACTCCATTAGTCTTCGAAATGAAATATTGGCTAAAAGAGATTGCACTTATGACATGTATTACAATTATGACATGTATTACAAGTTGTAGGAAAAGCTTAGTTAACGGTTGTTTCAAATTTGCTTCTTTTGTGAATTTTTTAAGAGAAAATTATTTTCAAGTTCAAAAAAAGTATCGTTTGCTGTTTATAACTTAGAAAATATTTTTTAAGGATTTTTTCCTCTTGATTCAAATTTTTGTTACTGCTGCAAAAGACATTTTGTTGTTATTATATATTTGCTTTTATTGTTGCTCCTCAATTTGCCTCTATGCTGCTACAAAACCAAAATACTCCATATGTTGTTTTCTTACTGCATAACTTTCTCATTCAGAGCCTGGCATGCTACTATAGAATTTTACTTGACGCATCTCTCCTCTCTTGTTTATGATTTGCAGAGTTACTTAAGGCTCCTTTGCGTCCGGACAAAGAAAATACCACAATCATAGAGATGATGATTTTTGCATCTCTATCCAAGTATTATCCATAAAAGCTTCAAATAATACAAACTCTAAGTATCGTCTATGTAATATCCATAAGTGCTTTATAAGTTCTTCTTAGAGTAGAGTATGCACTTGTTTATCTTTGACCCGACGATGATTTTTAATGAACTCCATCTGAGTTAGGGTGCACTCACGTGAAAGTGACACATTTATAATTTCATCAACTTGCTCATATACTTTCTCAAAGTCGCTTGATTTCTTTCTTTGTCGTGGCTCATCGTGTTCATCTTCAAGAATCATATTATACATAATTATGCATGTTGTCATAATATAATTTAGAGTATCCTTGTCCCAAAATATTGCAAGGCCTCGAATGATTGCAAAACATTGTTGCAACACTCTAAATGCACGTTCCATATCCTTCATTGTCGCTACTTATTCCTCAGTGAAATGTTTTTTCTTAATTCCCCGTGGAGCTGGAATAGTTTTCACTAAAGTATCCCATGCAATATATAGACCACCAACAAGATACTATTATATATTGTATATTCTTTGTTGATTACATAATGAAAATCTGGTGTGCGACCTTCAACTAAATCAATGAAAATGAATGATCATTCAAAAACTGTGATGTCATCAAAAACACGGGCAACCCAAAAAAAATGCCATATTCAAAGATCATATGAGGCTGCAACTTCTAGTACTACAGTTGGTTCACGGATGTGGCCAGTATGCATGTCATGCCAAGCAGTTGGACAATTTTTCCTTGTCCAATGCACAAAATCAATATTTCTAAGTATCCCTTGAAATCTACGCTCTCTTCCCTTAGCAATTAATCTAGTGAGGTCATCATGATTCTGTGATTTAATTATTCATCACCAAATACATCAACAACTGCTTTGAACATCTGAAACTTTCTACGGTTGTGCTTTTACAAATTTGAACATACTCATCTGAATAATTAGAAAACAACACCATATACAAGCATTAGAAAAATGGTATAACCTTATGAACGGATGCTAAAAGGAGAAGGCTAGTGGCATATCTTTTTGGAACAAAATAAAGATCATGTTCTATCGAAAAATCATAAATTCGAAGAAAAGATCTCGCTTCATTCTAAACCACGTAAGAAAGTAACAAGCTCCATAATTTGGACGATCAATAATATAGTCACAACAAAATCTCTCATGACCTTCCTTCAACACCCTTCCAATAATACCATGGCCTATAACCGAACGTCGATTGTGTTTTCTTGTACTCTTTTCTAGAGTTTCTTCTTCTTTTATGTGAAGACGAAAAACTTCTTATTATTCTTCCTCAATATCATCTGCATCATATATGTGCATATCACATGATGAATCATAAAAACATGTAATATAAGAAACTTTGAAGGGATGTGAATAAGTACGAGAATGTAGGTGGCTCTATTTACATATATAATAGAGCCAACTAGCCGTAAAAAACTAGCCTTTATTTTCAAAAATAATAATTTTTATATAGAGGGTCCCCAAAACTAATGAGAAAGAAATACAAGTGCAGTTAGCCTAAGGGTAGCTTGGACTAGCTCAAAAGATTACATGCTATGAAGGAGAAATTTGAAAGTATAATGGACGTGATTCCACAACATTGTCATCCACTCCCTGTGTTTAACAAAGTGTGGCCAGACGTTCATTATTCTTCACCGTTCCTTTTTTATAAACTATTGGTTTCGGTATATCTAAAGTGAGGAAACAAAATATCCCTCCTAATAAAAAATGTGAGCTCCCCAGTGTGTTGTAACTCCTCGAAGGAGGTTTCGACTGATTTTTTAGTGCCAATTTAACTAGGAAATATGCTACATGGTTGGCTTCTCTTGGGGTGTGTTGAAAGGGACTCCAATCCATTCTGAGAGTGCCTTGATTTTGCGCAGCATATGTGTGAGCTCCTAGGGGTGTTCTTGCTTGTCAATTATCATGTGATAGGTCGGGTAGCAATCACTTTGAATAATGCACTGGGAGTTTGACGTCGCAGCCCATTGTAAACCTGCAAAAATGGTGCAAAGTTCAGCTTCTAGTACTGATTCAGCGGGCTGAGGTTGTGATATTAAGTGATAGAGAGATCCATTTTCATTACTCATAACAAAACTGATCTCCACTGAATTTTTTTAAAGGCTGCATCACAGCTAACTTTATATCCTCAGTCTGGTGGCTTCCACCTGATTATAGTTATCTTTTTGGTTTTCTTTCTTATGCTTACAGATGGGATAAGTCCCAGAGTAAAAAAGATTTGATCACCAGTCACACCTAGAATGATATGAGCAGAATATAATAATAAGGAGTGATTAGAAATTGCCTTCCGCTTAAAATGAGGGCTTATCTTTACATTTTTGAAAACAATTTTGTTCATGCCCTTCAAAAGATCCCAACAAATAATTATAGGAAGATTAATAAGAAGTGATCCATGAAATTTAGAAACACTCTTCCTACTCCAATAGAATGTAAGTCTGTCAAAAACAGTATCAAACAACAATTGCAAAAGCTGAAATACTGAATGCATCGTTTCCCATATTTGTCCCGAATATGAGCATGAATTAAAAAATTGTGAAAGACTAACAGATTTATCACAGTGGAAACATTTTGACGCAAAAGAGATGCCAAAACTTTTCAAGATACTATCAAATGGGAGTCTATTATTCAAGAGTTTCCAAATTAGAAATGATACATTCTTTGGAATGATAGGGTTCCAAACCTTATTAAGAGATGGTACCTTATCCTTCTTTGGTCTGAGGCATTGGTATGCTGATTTCACTGTAAAGTTGCTAATTCTATCCGTTTTCCAAACAATTATATCCTTGTGTTCAGAGATTTCTATATGTTTATCTAAAATGTCAATGAGTTCTTGCGGCCAAAAATCCCTGAAATAAGGTATAAACAAGTAGGAAAAGGTTCTAAATGCATTTACCCGAAGAAAATAGAATGGTGGGTCATCATTATGCCAAAAGTTGATTAACGGACCCTTTCCTGTCCAATTCGCATTCCGGAAACTGGAAGCTCCATTACCGATTAGGATCTGGGAGTGGAGCTCTGCAATTATAGATACCTTTTTGTATCTCGACTATGTTTTTGAGTTTCTCTGTCTTTTTGAGGTAGCCAACATTAACTTCTACGAAAGTGAAGTTCCCATCTGTAGATTCCACCAAATTTTGGTAGAGAACGAGTTAACTATTATCCCAATCCTTCTAATACTGAGTCCATTTTCTGAGTTGTGGTAGAAAGTTTGATTCCATGATATCCAGTGTTTTTTTCATTTCCTTATCCTCATATTCTCCCCATAGAAAGTTGCTAAGAGTTGATTCAATTTTATTCACAATGTGAGAAGTGGGAAGTGGGAGTCATGACCGCCCAGATTTGTTGTGGAATTAACACATGTTTAATGAATGTAATTTCCCCCTCGAAGATAGCCAGCAGTTTTTCCAGTTAAGTATCTTGTCTTTAATCCTGTCTAAAAGGGGAAAATGAGAATTCAACTTTCTACCCTTAAATATTGTAACCCCTAGGTAGGAAAAAGGTGTATCACCCTTGGTAATACCTGTTTTCCTATGGATTTGGTTAGCTTTCACACAACTGAGCTTACTAGAATAGTATGAACTCTTAGCAAAGTTTATTTTCTGGCATGTACCTCTCTGATAGATATCCAGAAATACAATTAGGTTATTTAGAGTACCTTTTGTACCCCTGATGAACAAAATGGTATCGTCTGCGAAAGAGAGTTATGTCAATGGCACAAGTGTCTGAAGATTCTTTAAGTATTTCAGGTTTCCATTCAGAAACTGAAGCTTTATCTTCCTCGTTAAGAGTTCAGTCAAAATGTTAAACAAAAATGAGAATAAGGGGTTGCCCTGTTTAAGACCCCGTGTAGGTTTTAAAAAAACCATGAGGAGTACCGTTAATTATGACTGAAACCCATGCTGCATTTAGGTTATTCATTATGATTTTAAATATGTGACCATGGAACCCTAGTATGAGCAGCAAGGTGATACTCTATCAAACGCCTTCATCATGTCAAGTTTAAGAATTAAGTTAAGTGATTTAGATCATTTTTCTAGCAGCCTTATAACTTCTTTCATTAGTAGGATATTATCCGTTATGTCTCTATTAGAAAGGAATGCTGATTGTTCTTCTGAGATGATAGATGACATAACAGGTTTTATCCTATCCAATAAGATTTTAGCCATTAATTTGTTTATAAAGTTAGATAAACTAATAGGCCTAAACTCAGAGAAGCTAGACGGTGTTTTGACTTTTGGGATTAAAGCAATTAATGTACTGCCTATGGATTTGGGTATAGATACCCCAACCTGAAACTCTAAGACAGCTCTCCTTACATCAAATTTAATAATATCCCAAAATTGTCTATAGAAAGATCCAGGGTAGCCATCAGGGCCTAGGCTGCAGATGCATTAAGGTAAAAAACAGCAGATTTAGTCTCTTCAAGGGTTACATGAGCCAAGATTCTCTGATTTTGAATATTAGTAATTGATGGATTTATGGATTGAAGGAGAAAGGTTGCCTCAGAACCAATAGGGTCTGAGTTTTCATCACTCAGGATCTTCTGAAAAAAGCTGACTGCAACATCAGCAATATTAGTTTGGCTTTGTATCCAATTTTGCTGGTCATCTTTAATCTTAAAGATGCCCAACCTGGAGTGTTTCTCTTTCAGTGAATTATGGAAGTAGTTAGAGTTTATATCTCCATCTCTCAGCCATTTTGCCCTAGATTTTTGTTGAAGGAAAGTATACTGCTCTATTAAACTTTTGTTTAAGTAAACTCTAGCCTTATTAAGCCTCATCTTGCCTAAGGGATCATGGGAGATGTCATAAATATTTTCTAACTAAACCACTACCTCTTCAGCCTTTTTATGTTGTCATTAACATTTCAGAAAACGTTTTTGTTCCAGAATTTTATGGCCATTTTCAACCTTTTAAGCTTTAGAGCCATTCTCAATTGTCCTTGTTCTTCCATGGGGGAGTTCCAATTGTCATTTACCAGATTATGAAAGTACAACCTATGCATCCACATATCCCGAAATCTAAATTGTTTAGGATACGTGGTTAAAGAGCTAGAAGCCTCTAAAAACATTGGTGAATTATCCGATGAGGTCCTGCTAAGTATTTGAATAAATGATGTGTTAAAACCACTAAGAAAAGTTGAATTACATAGGATTCTGTCCAGCCTTTTAGAAGTGGATTTTATGTTCCTATTATTACACTATGTGAAACAATTACCAACAATATTAATCTCAGATAGGCAATTATTGTTAATGAATTAATCAAAATCAAGCATAGAACCTAAATCCGGACTACCAGGGCCTGGATATTCATCAATTGATCTGATGACATTGAAATCGCTTCCTAGAATAATAGGGACATTATCAGGTAATGGATTAATTTCAGAAAATAGACTCATTCTATCAACTCTTGTATGTATGGCGTAGATAATGTATATGTGAATTAGTTGGTTATAGTCCTTGACAGTGAGGGTGAGGTGTACATACTGTTGTGCCTTAAGGATTAATTGGATTTCAACTCTATGTGAGTAGAATATCCAAATATTATCATGCAGTAAAGTTAGATAATTTCTGAACCCCAAGGATTTCTGATAACCTATTTTTTGATCCCGGTGGTCCTTAGGTTCAATGATGGCTAGCAAATCAAGTCTCAATTTTTTAGCCAAATGCTTTAGACGAATATTTGAAGTGTAAATACCCCTAAAATTCCAGATTAGAGTTTTGATCATCATTTAAAACAACTTTTTAAAGCTAACCTGGCACTTCGCTTGGGAGCGTCAAAGAAGTTCCTTTTGTTACTGTCTTCCATGTCAGTTTCCAACTCAGTTTGCAGCGTATCAACATCTGGATCTTCATCTCTAAGTTTCCATTTTGCATTGAAATCCCTTTGCTTCATAGATTTTTATACTTTCATAAGATGAGCAGAGGAATAATTATCCTGAGTAATTTTGAGCTTAGAATAAATCAGGCTAGGGATTGTAGAAAGCTCGGTCTATGTAGTTAGAAGGGTGTCATCATTGAAAGTGGCCTCGTGAGCATCTTTTATGGGAGATGATGGATCCATGTTGTATATTCTGTGTTCATGTCCTTCATCCATAACAGTAAGACATTTTGTGCTGAGTTCGTTGTCCGCCGTAAGCATATATATATATATTTCATCATCCTCATCATCTGTTGTTAATTCTTCGTCCTCTGAAAGTTCTTGGATAATGCTAGTTTCTGGTTCTGCTTCTCGTGGAGCTGTTGATGTCTAAGTTGGATTAGTGTATCATTATGAGTTTGGCTCTGATTCTGACAGAGAGAGTGTTGTCTCGTTTATGATCCGGACCAAATTGATTTCTGAACTTGATCAGAGTGTAGAACTGTATGATAATTATCAGAGTCTGAAACGTATACAAGACTAGGATGTTGAGCGGCCTACATGCGTTTCTCATTTTGTTCTTCCTTCTTTTTTTTCTTTCCCTGTTTGTGTTGTGACTTTTCAGAAATGTGATTTGGGCCTGGTGGGATTTGTGTGGGTGTTAGATCTGGTGTGATAGGGATGGTAGTATTCTGGTTGATCAATTCCACAGATTCCATTAGTTTAAGATCAAGGAAAGCAAACCTATTAGTGTGTACCTGGAGACAACTTATGTTTTCAACCAGGAAATTGTTCATTCTTTGGGGTTGTGCAGGGGTATTTTCTGCTGGAGTTTTATGAGCCAGGGAAATTTTGAGATCAGAATCTATATTCAGAAAATGTGAGACCCCGGATGAAGTAGCAGTCTTCAGTTCCTTATTACCTAGATTCTCTTCCTTACTGAGTTCCCTTTTTTTCCAAGTAAGGGCTTTGGAATTTCTAGCCTTTGGTCTAAATATGTGTTTTGGTAAGATAGCGGGGGACTCATACTTTCTATATTTAGACTCAGAGTGACCAAGTTTAGACCACATTTTACAATATTCTAGGAAATCCTCGTAGTAGATATTATAGGACTTATTGCTAGATAGGGAACCCAGTTTAATCTTAGATGACCTTTCTTTCCCTACATCCATTTCGACACATAGCCTAATCGCAGCCGGCCTGGTTAAGTTTCTAGTTGGAGCATCAGAAAACAACTCACCAAGAAATTTACCTATATCCTTTAGAGCCTTTGGATGAAAGAAATAGATGGGTGGAAACTCCACTGTAAGCCATACCAGTACCAGCAACAATTTTTCCTCGTAGTCGAACTATTTAGCCTATTTTAAAACTCGCATAATACTGCCACCCAGGGACTAGGTTCTCCTCATCCAAGCACGGTGGTAGTCTTCTTCAAGGTTGAAGGTAATTCTCACATGTCGAGAATCCATTGCAGCAAGGTTGGCTTGGCCTTTGAAACCAATAGTTTGAAATTGCTTTCTGAGGTACTCCATTGTCGGCCTTCCCCAACCAAAATTTTTGATTAGGGCTTTGGAGAAAGGGAGAGATAGGATATCAATCTCAGAGTCGGGGTAAAGAACTACCAATTCTCCCTTGTAATTAAAAGTTAGATGAAGGTTGGGAATAAGAGAGGTTTCCGTGGGATTGATAGGCTGTTTTAGTATTTGGGCGTAGTTGGGGGGGCGCCGCCGGACACAGCGGAGCCTCCATAGTAGTGGTGGGAGCAGGTAAAAAAAGAGTCGTGCAACACTATTCTCTAGAGCGAAACTGAAAAACTGGTTTTACTGTTTTAGCTTAACTAATAATCCTATGTTCCAACATAGTCTATCTTAACCAAGTATGTAAAGTAAATAAACATGAGACACACAACTTGGTTATGTAGTTCGGTGAAATCCACATACGTCTGCGGGGCCTGACCCAGTTCAGAATAAATCTACTAATTAGAGATATAGTACAAAGTACACCATACAACTATACTTATCTTCTAATTACAACGTGTGGATTTTGCAAG
>JAULKM010000008.1:13419163-13430958 GCA_032355605.1 Rubia tinctorum
CTCATCCTGTGTTCCTTCTCCCCCCCCCCCCCACCTATTCCTTTCTCACCCGTACACATAAACAAGCAAACTGACTACAAAAATGAGCTTGGATATCATAAATTATTTCAAGGCCTCATCTTTCCTAACTGTGCTGTTTGGGTATTGGACCCGATTTTTCCCTAGTTCTCTATAACTAAAAAAAATATGGCACTTTTATCTCATATTTATGAAAATACTCCATGGAAAATTACTGAACCAGTATGTATTCTGAGCATTAATTTCTTCTATATTTGTTAGGTGCAAGTGGCCTCTTTGAATCTTAAACCACAGTTTCATTTTTTTGTACCATTTTAGGTTTAACGCAAAGGGTATCGTGTTTGTGCTGTGTATTTAGGTCTGTTGATATGTTAATTTAATTGAATAAGAGTAAAAGACATTAGGAGGGAGTTTTTGATCTTTTGAACATGTCTACTCCTCTGTCCCAGCCAAGGGGCCCTATTTTTTGGTCAACTTTCTCAAATCATGTTTGACCACCAATAATTTTAGTTAAAAATTATTTTTTAGAAAATAGATGTTGCATGGAATCTAACCATATCTCACATAATGTTATTCATTTGAATAAATTGCATTCATGCCCCCCAGTTCGTTTAGTGCACATATACCCCTCCGTTTTTTTTAAGTGCACATATAACCCTGTTCCTTGTTTAGTGCACATATACCCCTCAATTTTTCAAACACGGGTATCCGACTATAGGGATATATGTGCACTTTCGAAAAACAAGGAGGGGTATATGTGCACTTTCGAAAATCGGGGAGGGGTATATGCACACTTTCAAAAAACTGGGGGTATATATGCACTAAACAAAGAACTAAGGGGCATAAATGCATTTTTCCCTATTATTTTCAATGTACAAATTGAAATTTACGATCAACATAGCTTGAGAAACTTGACTAAAAAATAAGACCCTTTGGGTGGGACGTAGGAGCATGCTATATTACTCTTGGTCCTTTTGGCTTATGTGCTTGCGCACTTTTTTGGGGGGTTTTTTCTCTCTTGTTGCTCCCTTCTATTGTATAGCTCTTCTCATGTTAACTGCGTGCTGAAGCTTTGGCTTCCTTGACAGGTGGAGTTTGAAGTGAAGGCTGGGATGTTACACAGGGACATAATGAAACATGTGAGTGGAAGTCATGCCTTGCATTATGAAAGTATTCCATTTTTTTCCATGTAAAAAATAATTATTTTGTTCTCATCCCGAGACTAAGGTTATGAATCATATATTGCCCCCCTCAAGTTTGAATGTTGATATCTATAAGCTCCTCAAAAGTCCACCTAGTCAGGGATGTCAAGGCAGTACCCTTTTGTCAGCAATTTGTTTGCTAGTTGGTATGTATATGAGTGATATCATACCTTTCTGAAATGTTTTTTTCTAGTTTCTGCATGTCTTGTCATATGCTTTGTCCTATCAAGGTCTGCTTGATCCTTTTATCGGCTGATCACTGTGCAACAGTTTTATAGCCTTCTTGTTAAGATTTTAAGCTCATAGAGCACCCATGTCTGCCATATTCACTCAATTCTTTGTGCCAAGTGCCCTGAGCTCTTCTTCTGTAAACTTTGGGATAGAACTTGTATTTTGCTTTGCCAAGCGTACAAATTTCTCTGGGCATAAGTTCAGTGTTCGTTGATCATCTGGCTATTGCAGATCCTGCTCCTTGTACAGTTTGCATGTTTTTATTTTTGAAGAATATTCTTTTGCCTGTTATCATCTACAAGCATCATAAAAACTTGTATATAACCTTGGTATTAATCTTCTGGGTTGTGCACACCTATGACACAAATGCTGTCTGGTTTCATTTGTGATAGATGGAGGATTTTCCCAACCAGCCATAATACCTTTCTTTGTCAACTGGTGCATTGTCATCCTTATTTACTGTATGGATTTATTGTTGATAGGACTATCAGCATTATTGCAGCCAGGCATCCCTGTTTCCGTTCAATATTCTGGTTCATATTTCCGCATGAAATTGAAATATCTCTTCTCTGTTGTGTTTCTTTTGCGTGAAGAAAATACTCGTGATTACATCATTGACTAAGAAACTTCTGAGCACATCTTATCATCATGATGTCCATATAGGATCATAATATCAACATATGAAATGGATCTATTTGTTTTCAGCGATGACAATCGTGGCATTTCACTTGAGGAAATTTTGATTCCACTTGATTTGTACCACATATCACAATAATGATGGGAGTATTTACTATCTCCTACAGACATGTTTGTTTTTTCTATGAGTGTGATAGGAATGCTATTTCCCCATTTAAAATGCTTGCGTAGTAGTAAACTTCTATTTTTTTCCGGATAAATTAGTAATATTTTTTTATGCCACCAAAATCTCTGTAGCTACCACTTAATCTTCTTCTAGCTCTCTTTTATATGGTTTCCCTTGTTCTCTATGTTTGCCTATTATGTCAGATGCCTGGCAAAAATGCTTTTCCTATAAAGTTATTTGTTATGCATATTGATGTAACTTTTAAGTTTCTATTTGTAATATTTTCCTGTAATTTCTGGTTTATGTTTTACAGTTAATTTATTAAATTCAATTTCTGACCTCTCTCTCCATGCTAATTGTAAATTTAATTCCCTGAACTTCGATGCTACTTGGGTTTCAGTGGATTCCTAGACAACTCGAGTTCCTGCAAAATCTTATCAATCGTGCCAATGAAAAGGGATGGCGCAGAGAATATCCTTCCAGACATCTTAATCATTTCCCGCATTAATACATATTTTTTATTTCTTAATAAACTCAGTCTGGTACTTGTTTATGTGACTATTTTTAGGAAAAGCATATGGTGTTTTGCCTTCTTCAGAGCTGTAGAGATTATTCAATTTTTTTGCTGGGACAGCCAAGTTCTTAATTTATTGGTTCTCGAAACTTAATTCTGTTCTTCTGTTTCTTAAGTTTCCCCCCCTTATGTTTGCATTTAGATGGCTTGGGAATATGCGAACTAGCATTGGTGTTTCATTGAGGTACCTATTTTTATAAAGACTTTTTCTCTCACTGATTGTGGTTTCACTTGTGACCAAGGGTCACAGATTAAGTGGCATTGTCATGATGTAAAACCATTTGTAAATGTTTCATGAAGAATTTCAAGGTCTATGTGGTTGAGTTTTTGGTTTTCAGGATCAAATGCGGTTTCTTGTAATTATCTTTACTGCATCAGTTTTCTTGACTATTATTCACATTATTTGACCACTTGGAGAAAAGGAAGCTGCTTGAGCAAGCATCTGAACAGGAAAAACTACTATCGGAGATTCCTAACATAGTTGTTGATAAATTAGACCCCCAAGCTACACCCTCGGCCTCTATTGCATCACAAATAGGAGAAATGGGTACTTCATCACCCATATCTTATGACTGGGAGGCTTGCGATAATTATTATTCTGATGATGCTGGTGAGTGTTAAATGCTGATTAGTCCTTTTCTTGTTTGGTGACATTTTTAGCATGCTTGGGAAACATCTATTGATGGTTTTCCACAACACTAGTATTTATTATATACAAAAAGAGAAGCGTATATGGTTCCAGGTCCTTTTTATTCTGAACTGCAGGTCTTGGAAATGGGATTCTTCAATTACCTTCTCACCTCCTTAAGCATCCAACTTACCCTTCCCTTGTTATCTAATCACAACTCACCCTTCCCTTTCAAAACAAAAGAAAAAGATGTAGTAGTAGAATCCTCCTTTGACCTTATCATATATCCTCCTTACTTTATCTTTTTTTCCTTTTTGCGAGTGAGTGATTAGTTTTAAATGGGCTGTAGTGTTCCACCATTTTGTTTGTTTAACCTTCAAATTCTTCAGTAGCTCCTTATAAAGTGTTGCGGTCATTACTAGCACGACTACTAGTGAACCAAAAAGCAGAAGTAGGAAGTCGTCTTGATGATTTTCTTCTGTTGATAAAATTGGAACCCTATCATCAAAAAAATGGACAAGAAACTGAACCTGGAACTACTATAATTGATTGATATCACCACTTATCTTCTGGCTAAGATGAGTAGTATCCCCTTTGCTTCTGGCATACTTACATTAAGCTGTTACGTCATTATATGAAAGTTGCTCATTTGAGGCTAGCTAGTGTTGAAGAAGATGGTAATAGTTCCATTGTTTTAATATATGTCATCTGTTGACTCTATTATGCTGTTATCAGGTTCTGGAGATATCAAAGTTCCATCAGCAGCTACCACAAGCAATTTAGTTGTTTGTGAAATAAAAAACGCGGGTATCACAAATGGAGTTGCAAGTAAAGAAGCTGTAATTGGTAGGTTTTCTGATTACTCTTTTTGCTCTATGAAATCTGTGGCCTCTCTTTGCTTCTGGTATACTTCTATTAAGCTGTTAAGTCATAATATGACAGTTGCTCCTTTGAGGCTAGACAGTGTTGAAGAAGATTGTAATAGTATTATTGTTTTAATATATTTCATCTGTTGACCCTTTTAAGTTGTTATCAGGTTCTGGAGATAGAAAAGTTCTATTGTCAGCTACTGCAAGCAATTTAGATGTTCATGAAATGAAGAACTCGGTTATCACAAATGGAGTAGCAAGTAAAGAAGCTGTAAATGGTAAGTTTTCTGATTACTCTCCTTTGCTCTATGTCTGTGGCTCTATTTGTTATATTCTTTGTTCTGTTTTTCATCATTGAGTTCAGTTATAGAGTTTCTGAAAGAGGTGATAACTGTATCGTGTCCACCTGTGTTTGGTTTTGGTTTTCTAGTTTTTGCACAAGAAATATGTATCTAGTTGGTAACTTTTTGCATATTTTGCGACTGTATGAATCTAGTTAACCATCTTTTACTTTCACAATCAACAAAAATTTGTAAAAGTTCAAGCATTGGCATCTTGGTGCAATGGTAGAACTTCTCAAGATAGTGGTTGTCAGTTTATCTCACTGAAAATGATACCCTCAGGAGGGCATCCTTAAAGGCTGATAATGCTATTGTGGAACAACTAGGCCGTAAGAATCATCAACCAGGATGTCAAATGTCAATTGATCTAGTTCAGAATGTTGTATTTAAATACACTAACTAAAGAACTGGTGTATGGTTTAAAAATTGTACTAGTTGCTGACTGGTGTGTAATTTGCATGCAGACGACCAGAACTCGACTGTAATGCAAAATGGAAATGTTGTTGGTGAAAGTGGTGCTGATGAGATCAGTAGAGGAATACAAGTGGTGGTGTCACCTGGACAATCAGAAAGAGGAGTAATAGAGACTCAAATTATTGAACTAAGCGACGACGATGAGCCAGAAGAGGTGATGGAGAACCATATTACTGTTGATGCCTGCATATGGTGGTATGTAGATCCACTGGGCATTGTTCGAGGTCCTTTTGCGCTGACTGATCTTTTGCGATGGTACGAAAGCAACTTCTTTGACCCAGACTTCAAGGTGTGGAGGAGTGGTCAAAGCCGTGATCAGGCAGAGTTGCTGGTGGACTTACTTCATGCATTCTTTTCTCTTTAACTGGAAAATAATTGGCTCTTTTTCTCTTTAATTGGCTCCAGTTTCCAGTTTAGGCAAATCATGTTTTTCACTTTTCAGAATAAAGGTCTTTGTGGGAGGAAGACACATTTCTAACTTGGCTGTGTTGCATTTTGTATACTTGTAAAAAGTAGCATTGATTCATCCTGTTACTGTTACTCAAGGATCTACTGTTTCAGTCTATTTGGCTAACAGAAATAGTGGAGAGAAGCCTTCCTTAGAGAACCTAGCAGCATTACAGGGAACATTTTTTTGTCAACAGCTATGGGCCCAATTAATTCTAATCTGTCATCGTTTTCAGTAGTTTTCAATCAACGACATAAACCTACATTTTTATTATCAACTGGTGACCTAAACTACTCCCTCTTTCCAAACGAATCTGCACATTTTCTTTTTTAAAAATATTTTTTCATATGATAAGATATGAATGCCCTTCAATAATTCATTCCTCTCTCATATCTCTCTCCTCTCATCTTCCTCACATCTTCATTTTTCAAAACCTGCACTCTCTCATTTACTCTCTTCGCCTCCATCATCTTCCCACACATTTTCCTCATATCTTCCCTTTTATCTTTCACTCCGCCTCCATCTTCCTTACATTTTCCCTTTCATCTTCCTCTCTATACGTCATCGGTGCGACGACTTGGGTTCCCGGTGCTGCTCAAATCCACCCGCCTCGACTGACCTTGATTGGAGCTCTGACCCGAACGCAAATAAGGAGAGTTTTGAGGGTTTTCATCATTTCGATTTAACCAATTTAGAGTGTTCATGATCTGAGGTTAATCGATTTGGGCGACTGGGTTTAGTTGATTTTGGTTTCTGGATCTTTTGCAAGTTTTGGGGTTTACTTGTCTTAGACCACAGTCTTTTGCAACTAGGTTTCTGGGAAATCGTAAGTTTTGCAGGGACGAATGGGTGATGTGCAGATCTAGAGAGGTGTCCAAAGAGGGGTTTTACATAAATTTTTCATAGTTGTGATGTAATTTGTTGTCATGGTTGAATTTTATTTGAATAAACTGATGTTTGTTGGTAGTTAGTGGTAGTGGTGGTGGTGGAGGTGGATGTTGTTGGTAGTAGTGTGGTGGTGGTGGTGGAGGAAGGTCTAAAAGGACATTTCAATTGGTAGAATTTTTTAGTTACTCATTCTCCCTCTGCAGGTTTCCCTGGGATAGATGGAGTAGCAATTTTCAGAAGTAGCTATCTCTTTAGTACCATAAGTTAAGTGCATGTCTCCTCTTCTTATTGTAAAAAATTATCATCGCTATATAATCTTGTATTTTTATGTGTTTGTCTTAAGTTGGTTCTAGCAATTTAATTCTAAGAATTTTAAAAAATTAATTTTAACATTCTAAATTTTGATATTATATATAAATAGTATATATATGGTCCAAATATGAGACCAATCCACACAAATTCTAGCTTAGCAAAGATGGAGAAGTGTTCTCATTGTGAAGATCAAGCACATGTCGAGAAGTATGCGCTTAGGCCAGGCCTCAATGGGAGGCAAATGAAGCATTTGCTTCATGCACCCAATTTGGCAATTTTATAGGGGTCTCAATTTTAATTTTTTTACTATATTTTTTCACATGTTTTAATTAGTCGTTTCAACAATTTCCTTTCCATTTTTATATGAGCCCTCGTTTTACATATATTATATACCCTAAATTAGGGGTGTTCGTCGGTCCAAGATCGGACCGGGATCGGAATCACCAAAAAACTTGGACCGAGGACCGGACCAGTTAGTGATTGTTTAGGATCTGGACCGGACCGGAATTATTTCAGTTTTGGACCGGTTGGTCAGGATTTTCTTAAACTTTATTCTTTTATAAAAAATATATGGTGTTGAAAAATATTAATTACAATTTTGCTTTCAAAAGATAGTAAACTAGAAGTTATTAGAAAATTTTTGCTTTAAAATATGAAAGAATGCTAGCCCAATGGAAATAAAACTAAACTAGTACCGAATCGGACCGGACCGGAACCTGAAATCCTAAAAAAAATGGACCAGAGATCGGACTGAAATTCTATAAATCTGATTCCGGTCTTTGTATTCTGATCTGATTTGGTCCATTTTACCGACCGGGCCGATTCATGACACCCTTACCCTAAATATTATAAATGAGGCTTGTATTTCTAATTTGCTTCAGACCCCTAAAATGTTAGGGTTGGCCCTGTATGTGTCACATAGCCAATGCTACTCATGCAGAGAAACATTCGGGCACCATCACGAATGTTGCACGTGTGATTGTCACTCTGGTTATGATCAACGTGGGGAAAAGTCGTTACCTACGTTATCTATGATTAACGGCTCTTACAGTCGAATGTGTCTCTGCATAAGTAACAGCCAATAACACACTATACCTAGGAACACCCCTCACCAAATCAAGAACCAAAATATGGAAGAATCACATGAGATATTTCATGTATTGACGTGGTGGTCCCCAACGGATAAAAGATGTAAGGATTATTACTAGTGAGTTTCATGGAGACCATAGTCACGACACAGACAATTGTAACGACCTCGGGCGACAAGTCGAGGAACTACTTTGCCAAGGACAACTGGCTCATTACAAAATGAAGGAGTACTCACCAACAAATCATAATGTGACACGACTCGGGCAAGGCCAAAGTAGAAAATGACAGCAAAAATTAAACAGGGAGAGGATGCGATGGATGTCGCCCTAGACAGAGTAATATTTTCCATCCGCAAATCAATGGAGCTTACCTCCAATAACGCATCAAAAGTAAGGGCAAGGGACATGACATCACAATAGCTTACTTTAAATGGAATTCATGTTAATGAAACTATTACGTTTAGCGAACATGATGCGGTCCCAAATGCATTGCCACATAATGATCCCTTGGTAATAACGACAAAAATAGGAAATTCCAAGGTAAAAAAAATCTTTATAGAGAATAGTAGGATAGTAGAGATAGTTTTCGCTGATTGTTTTGACAAACTCAAATTAAAACTATCATATTTGAAATATATAGCATCATATACAGTAGGGTTCATGGGATAGTTAGAGATTCTCCTAGGAAATATACAATTTCCACTGACCACCGGGCTTAAAGACAAAGCTTACATGATCTAAAGTGACTTCGTTGCAATGGATGCCCAAACACTTTCAACACCATCGTAGGGAGACTATAAATGAAAGCCGCCAAGGGTGTATGGTCCCCTTATCATCTAGTCATGGAATTTTCCACCCCAACAGGTGTAGCAATAGTAAGAGGAGACCATCAAATAATGATGCCTGCAACCCAATGAAGCCTGCAACCTCCTATTAACCATATAAGACTCTCTGAAGACATCAAAACATGAATTGACTTGGGCAAATAAATTGAGATCGTACTCACAGATGACAACGATGATACAAAAGAGGTCAGAATCGGGAAAATGCTGCTCGAGCCCATTAAGCATAAATTGTTAGCTACGCTTAAGAAACATAAAAAAAATCCTTTTCTTGGACAGTCCAGGACATGGGAGGAGTCAATCCCTTTATCCCGACACACAACCTCAATGTTGACCCATCAGTAAAGCCTGGTATACACAAGTAACTAAGTTTCACCCATGACAAGCAGTGGGCGGTTGAAAATGAAGTGTGAACCCTCGTACAAGAAGGAATACTTTGTGAAGTAATATACCCAATATGGCTAGAAAACCCAGTCATCGTTAAGAAAGTTAATGCGAGATGGAGAATGGTTGTCGACTACACAGGTATGAACAAATATTACCCAAAGATTGATATCCACTACCAAAGGTTGAACAACTGGTTGAAGCAATCCCGGGATATGAAGCCATAACCTTTCCAAATGCATACAAGGGATATCACTAGATCCTAATAAACCTTGAGAATGCTGAGAAGATGGTATTTGTAACAAGTTTTATATCATTTGGCTACGTCAAATGTCCATTCGGACTAAATAATGTGGGATCTACTTACTAACGAACAATTAACAAAGTCTTCGCCCACCAAGCAAGCCGCAACATAGAAATATATGTGGATGGCATGGTTGTCAAAAGCAAGACACTATGTCAATTTTTTCTTGACATAAAAGAGGCACTAGTCACCATCCAAACAATTGGAATGAAGCGGAACCCTAAAAAATGCACCATTGGTGTGCGTGCGGCAAAATTTATAGGGTACAAAGTTTCATCCAGAGGCATCAAGGAAAATTTGGAGAAAATATAGGTCATTCAAGCATTACCATCACCTCGGTCAATCAAAGAAGTCTAAGTACTGATAAGTTCACTGGCAGCCCTCAGTCGTTTCGTCACAAATCCATTGAAAAATATATGCAACTCTTCAAATTGCAATGATTGACACTGCTATCAACACCTCACCCTCGCCTTGGTGAAACACTACTTCTATACTTAGCAATTTCTAAACATACCTTAACTCAGTCCTATTGCGATGAGATAAGAATCGTTGAATTCAGATCTATTATGTAAGCAAAGGCCTTCAAGGGACGGGGAAAACTACTCAGCCATGGAGAAGTTGGAACTTGCTCTTATTCATTATGCCAGAAGATTAGGGTCGTATTTCCAATCTCACAAAATCAAATGCTACACTGACCAGACTATCAAGGAAATCCTCTATAATACTGAAGCTTTAAAGAGATTACTGAGTAGGTAGTTGAATTAGGAGAACATGAGGTGCTATTCCAATCGAGGATATCCATCAAAGAATAAGTCTTGGAAGAGTTTCTGGCGGAAATGACAGAAAAAGAGCACTCAAACATAGAGGAACAAGAATAAACAAAAATAATCTATTCTAAAGGAAATGATAAATTCAAGTGGATCACATAGACGTTCTTCGTTGATGAAGCCTCGTGCAAAAAAGGTTTTGGAGTGGGACTCCTACTTTTCAGTCGGTAAGGTAACAAAAACAAATATTCATTCTGATTCAAATTTTCCCTCACTAACAATGATACAGAATATGAATCCCTCATCAGAGAACTAGAACTGGCTATACGGATGAACGTCTGAAACATACAGGTTCACAACAACTCACAAGTTATTGTACGCCAGTCCTAGGCGACTATGTTGTCAAAGAAAGAAAGCTGATCAAGTACCTAAACAAAACAAGACAACTCATGCGTACATTTGATCACTTCAAAATTACCCACATCCTCATATCAAGTAACACTAAATCAGAATCCCTAAGCAAGCTAGAAACCTCGAGATATCTCGCACTTCAATAACAAAAGGATGTAATCATCAAATTCATCCTGGTTCAGAGTATAATGACAACAACTGTGGCCCAATCACAAGAAGAATACTTGGGATGGATGGATCCAATCATCTAATACTTAGGACATGGTCTCTTTGTGAGGACTCTAACGTCATTACAAAACTCGGATCCTAAAAACCAAAGATAAAGATTTATATGTTGCTCCCTTACTCATTCCTAACTACTATAGAGTAGATAATGGTAAGTCCGGGTGTCATCCACAGAGATCTATGGGTTTAAGAGGTAGTGTTGCAAAGTTCACCCTTGGGCGTCACCCCGAGTGTGTGTTAGGAATAGTAAACATTGGAGGGTTTATTTTAAAATGATTAAGCTAATAGCTATGATCATACAATAAGCTTGGGGTATTTTCATCACATGATTAGCATATAAGATTTGATCCTAGAATTCTATTCACTTACAAGAACTATATCTCTATCCATTTGCTATATCACACGATGCGGAGATGTTAATTACCCGGGTACTTATCCAGTTTGTCACACCGTCAGTTCTACCCCCTTCTTAACATCTCACCTCATTTACATATAGCATAGAGAAATGCTTACTAGAGATAACTCTAGCCCTTGCTACCGGGGTTAATAAGGCCCACGAATGTTTTGGTGAACTTTTGCTTTTGGTAGAATTTTCCCATGAACCGGTACGCCAACTGTCCTCAACTTCATATACTTTGGTTGGGCTGATTGTCATACCAAACTATCACGGTTCCTGGAAGGAAAACTGGAAAGGCTTTGCATGACAATTGGATAGGAGCATCGTTGAATCCCATGCTGGTTCTGTAAGAGTGCAAGAACTCCTTAGGGACGGTCACCCCATTGTAGAATTTGAGTTGAGTTGGTAACTTAAACCCATTTGGCATTGCGAAGTTCTGCAGGTATTCTATCAGCGAAGAGTGTTCTGCTTCATCATTGACATCATATTCCATGTTCTCTTGATGTGTGTCCTTGATGAGACGTCAAATGCATGTGTTTTCCGAACCATTTAACATCTCTTTTGTTATGTTTTTGTGGCAAGATTGCTAG
>JAULKM010000008.1:13433126-13454527 GCA_032355605.1 Rubia tinctorum
TTGAAAAGGAATTCGGCGAAAGAGGTACTTGTTTTAGATTTAACACATTTTTCATGAAGTGTGAGAGTAAAGGTGGCAATGATGATGCTATGGAGGATGTAATGTTAAGTAGTCATATGCACTATAGCCCCAAAGTTGAAGGATCACATGTTGTGCTATTCATCCCTGGTGAAGAGAGAAGTAAAATCTCAAAAACGTTCATGGAGAACCTAGGGGTTAAGGTATCTGTGGTGAAGAAATGTGAAGACCTTCTGGAAACTCTGAGGAGTAGTAGACAAAAACATACCTCTTCATCGATGAGAATTGATCAGTTGAGCAGATCTTTATCCAGTAGCTCCAGTTCCAGTTTGAAGGAAATACCGCTTAGTGCATTTGATGGAATAGAGGAGATGCCATCCTCTTCAATGGCAAACTTCGTCTTGCTTGTGATTGATACGAGCGCTGCAACATTTCGAGAAATCAGCCACGCTGTGGCTAAATTCAGAAGAGAGCATTCCAGTTCTTGCAACCGGATAGTGTGGATACATAGGGCAGACAGAGTATTGAGTTTGGAAAAGGAAAATTTACCTCACATGGATGTGATTATCTCCCAACCTTTGCACGGATCACGCTTGTTTCAGGTCATACGACTTTTGCCGGAGTTTGGGGGTGGAATGCCTGCAACAAAAGTCCGAGAAGTAATTTCATACCCGGATGAAAAGTTCAAATTTAAGCATGGTGAGATGAATAGTGAGATTGAAGAGATTGCTAGCTCGGACAAAGATAAGGCAAAGGCATTACATGGAAAGAAAGTGTTAGTAGTAGAAGATAATTTAGTTTTACGGAGGATAGCCATAGGTGTAGTTTCTAAGCTTGGAGCTGACACTGAAGCATGCGAGAATGGCGAAGAAGCACTCCTAATGGTTGTCAGCAAACTCAAAAGGAATGATGGGCTGCATCCCGTTCCATCATATGATTATATTTTGATGGATTGTGAGGTATAACAAATTTATTTTTTGCTTAGTGACTACATCATTCACTATGAAGTTTAACTGAGAATATCATTACTCCTATTCTATATTCTACAGATGAGAGTAATGGATGGATATGAAGCTACGCGACGCATCAGAGAAGAGGAGAAAAAGTATGGCCTTCACATCCCAATCATTGCTGTGACAGGACATACAGGAAGTGAGGAGAAGAAGAAGATAGCAGAAGCAGGAATGGATCTTTATTTACCAAAGCCAATTAATCAAGACCAACTTTTGAATGCCATTTCTTCACTTGACACCAAATCAGGGTGAGTTGCATTTGTACTGGTATGTATTATTCTCGGAGCTCAACCTCTGCGAGTTGATCCGACAAATAAGGTGGATGTTTAGTAGAGTGTACTTTTGTTTTGGAATTCAGATCGTATAAATGGGGTCGATGTTGTACCTGGATTCTGGGATGCATCGTACTTGTACGGCTGGAGTTGCACTCTTGTTTTGAAACTTCTTTCATGTTCAATTCAATTCAATCCAAGGTGTTGATTGGGATTGTTTATTAATAATCGTTTGAGTATTACTTTAATGAAAAAAGTGTTTGTTTATTAATAATCGTTTGAGTATTTATTTTTAGAAAAAAAGTGCTTATAGTATAAGCTCGGTTTTTTGATATGTGTTGACATATTTCTCGACTTTTCAAAAGTGTTAATATGACTTTGGCCTCATAGGAAAATTTGGTCAACCATTGTTATCATCGGTTGGATATGACTATCAGTGTTTTTGGATGAAATTTAGAAAATCGTAAATGAATAAATTGAAATATTGTAAATGTTTAGACATTACGACACATGTGACCATGAGATAACTAACACAAGTCTCTTCATAAAAATGACAATCATCTAAAATAAAGAATTATCAGAATAATGCAAGTCATGGGACTAACTTTTTTTCCCGATTCAAATATGAGCAATGCCTGATCAAGGAAATGTGTGAAACATTGCATTCAAAAAATAATAAAGCTTTTTTTATTAATAAGAAAATAACAAAGTTTATCTTTGATATCTTGAGGTCACATAGACATTATTTATTGAAGAGACTATTCTTTGTTTTCAAACCAAAGACTTCATAAATGAACGCCGTAAATGCTTTTGGATCACATTCAAAAACGCGCGATGTAGGTATATTTATATGTACAATTAAGGATTTCACATTGCCTCATTTAGAATCTAATACATAGCAACAATTAAAGCTTTCATAATGAAACACCTGCCCTATATGAAATCATTGAAATGTTTGATTCAAATATTTCATTAAATGTTGATATCGAAAACTTTGAGCCATTCTCGTAATAAACATAGTTTATAGTAAAAAGTTGTCCACGTTATAAACATATGTAGCTCTCCATCCTTGCAGAGGAGAGGTATTAGAAAGAGCAGTCCAAGTTTATGGTGCAAATAGATAGTTGAGAGAAAAAAATGTAATGCACGCATGACTATATAATATAAATAGGGTAGATGGCAATTACATGCATACGTTAAATGGCATAGAATGTCCACTAATTGGACACACTAGGTAGGGAGTAAAATAATGTTTTGAAAGTTTTCTCACATAGATTTGTTTATATATTAAGTTACATTGCGCAGTTAATTAACTAACATTACATAGTAGTAATTTGATAGTCAATCTCGATATCTACTTGTGTTTCTTGGGAGATGGTTCTGTAGTATCCAAGAGATCGTCATACCTTCCTAACAAAGAAACTTTAGCCTTATTTCTTGTTGATTCGGCGTATATTTGAAATGGTTAATGACAAAACGCATAAGGAAGTTGACTACAATGGTAAGAATAAAAAGAATATTAAACTCTTGATATACTGAAAAGCCATGTTCAGTATAAACTAAACTCTCAAATTGAGGAGTGGTTCTGAATGGACTTCAGTTGTGATAGCCTCCACCAAAAACATGGGTGGGACTGAATTTCTCTCTTGGCCTTCAATCTCTCAATATTTGCTGAATTTTGAACCAAATATGAAGGTTCATCAAAGATAATATTTGTAGTTGTAAAAGATCCCACAAGAGAGCCTTTGGTTGGTGTATCTTGCCTCAACACATCAAATACCTCATTTTCAGAACACTTTACCATTGTGTACATAGGAGCGATTTCATGCAGTTTGAGTTTTGGTATTGTGAGTTGAACTGCGTACTCTTTTTGACTCATCTTAGCCTCCCACAATTGAATGTATTCCTAGCATATAATAAAAGAAGAATATGAATTAGCTTGTGCATCATTATACCTGGTGAAAGAATGTTTTTCTTTGGCGATTGAAAATATGGCTGAAGGTTCGATTCATATTATACCCGAGACACCTTGCATAGCCTGCAGGGAAGATAAACCTAGTAAAGTCTCAGCAATATCACCAAAGAAAGAAACGCTAAAAGTTCCACTGGTATCCCTTAGCTTTGCTGCAGAGCGGCACCCACAGAACAATATCACATATAAAATCCTCTAACGGTTAATTTATGAAATTCAACATTATGAATGATTGGAAGATGACAACAAGGATCATGAGAGTGAGTTACCTAGGCTCTGCCGACTGTTTTGTTGAGCACATGTTGCACATGTACTGAAACCGATATCCAGCAGTCGTAGCATTGAAAATTACTTACAGGCCATATAAAAGTAGTTTTGAGATATAATTTTCAGGCTTATAAAAGCTTTTGAACATGCTACCTAAACAATTATTTACTCTTTCAGGTGCATTTCATGAAAGATAATTTAGCCATGATGGTGATCGACTTATGAAGGGATAATTAGGTTTCATGAAACATATTACCTTCTGTCTAGGTAGTAAATTGGCCACTGGAGTGATATTTTAGTGGCATTCATAGCGACAATGCAGCTCCTTCAATATTGACAAACTCGGCCCATAAAGATATCTTGATAGCTTCAAATCTGAATAACCAAGAGGCTACTTATATATTTTAAAAATTAAATACAATTTATATTGAGTAGGCCACTAAAAGTACTCCTTTAATCACTTATTAATCATGAGGGTAAATTTCTGAAACATCCTTTCCTTTTTTTTGTCACCACAATTTGAGTAGGCTGAAATGCAAAGATAATAGCATCTGGTAAAATAAAAGATGGGAGAAAAAAGAAACAAAAGATATTAGTATGTGCATAAAATTATGAATGAGTTTATAAGAAGTATACTAGATATGGCTTAGAAGCGCACCAATATAGGCCATTTTATTCTGTCGTAAAATTCAGGAATTTTAGAAAAGGGCACATAATTTTTTTGTATAGGAACCATCTTCGTCTGGTCCTCTACATTTTCTCTTACAGTTGTTGTATCAATGATCCATTGGATATTTATTGGTCTTTTGACACATTTCCTAATAATCTCCTTGTTCTCAGCATTTGAAACTCGATACTTATGGTACAACTGCAACTTAGAAGTCATGGTATGAAAAGATTTTTTGAACATTATACCCTCTACTTTTGCTCCCTTACATACATAAGATAACAAGTGTAAGTGTGATGTTAGTTCTCACAATTTCTTATATGTTTGGAATGAAATAGTAGCTATGAAACATATATAATTAGGCATAAATAAAGCTCTAGTATTATACCTCAGCATCCTGAAAGATTTTTTTATGAGTTTGGTACGTCAACAGTAAGTAAAATCAAGATCACTTTGTAAAAATATGAAAATAACATGCCAAGTTCAGAATTGGATTATAGTGTTTGAGCTTATATGTGTTAAAGGTATTACAGCCACATAGGATCGTTAAAAAGAGAATAAAAGAAAATAATTGTGGCTGAAAAGCAACAGAGGCGGAAAATTTCATGTAGAGTGACATAATAAATATCATATGTTTTACTCTTCGTATATGCATTTTATCACAAAACTCGTGCCTCAAACTGAGCGTAACACAAACAACCAAATTGACATCCAGATAGAAAAACAAAGTGCATCACATCCATATAAAATTGCATTTGTTTTTGTGTAAAAGATATAATGATAAATTTACCAAGGGCATAACATTTATAAAAAGATTTAATAGAACACTAGCGAATTTCAAAGAGCTATGGTATTGTGACACTACGTAAACATCTATGGTGCACCCGTAACTTTGGTATGAAATATAAGATATGAAAGATGTATAATAAATCTAAAATAAAGCTTTGGTATTGTACCTCATTATCCTGGAAGGTGAACTTTTGTAGTATGGTAGGACTAGTTATACTTTGATAAGGCACACATTTTTTCGCCACCGTGATAGTTAAAATTCAAGGCTTGTATGCTCGGTAATCTTTTTTGACGTCTCCCTCTGTAAATAAAAATTAACTGTAAATGCAAATAATTCAAGCACCATTTATCATCATAACAAACTTAAACTGTAAGAAGATTTTAGTATGTTTCAAACAACACATATTAGCTAATAATCTATATTGGGCACAATTTAACATTGCTCTTGATTGTTATTTTTTTTCTTTCTAGGAAGATGTTTTAACTAAATCTCAAAGACATTGAATTTCTTTCGTAATGCATCCTTTGTTTGGTTCTAAAAAAACTTCCTGCAAACATACTTTAAAATTTTGAAAATTCAACAACATGAATGCATGGACGTATTGTTTGTTGACATGTAGCTAAACTACATGCACACCAAATATTAGAATATCACATTATAGATGTTCTTTGTTGCTAACCACCTTATGATAAATAAACTTGAAGAAATAGACTCACCATTATGGCTTCATTGTGCTTTGCCTTGAAGTAATATTTTTTGTATTTAAAACGTATCTGAAAACAACAGTAGTATAGAGGAAGAAGAAGGCTCAGACTAGTGTTATAATATTTAAAAAATACTCATTTTATTTTTCCCCTTCATCTAGTGGTGTACTAGGCTATTAGAATAGTACAAATTGAAAAAGAAGACAAAATCTATAGATTAGATTCAATGTTAATAAAAACACTGCAGTTATACAATGATAATAAATGCCGAAGTAAATAATTTATATCATTTATTATATTTATTGTCAAGAAGGATCAAACAATCATTATAATCATATGGAGTGGTTGTGCCTTGTAGTCAGCCACATGGCTATAATAAGTGCACAGTAGGCTGACGGGAGTCAGCTAAAATGAGAGATATTTATCAATCTTTCAAATCATGTGAATGTCTAACATTGACCTATATAAAGATCTTCAACTTGTCTGACCATATTTTTTAGTGTTAAACTAATAGAGAAAATATCTTTAAAATATATATATTGGAGTTTCAAGGTTCAATTCAGTTTCCAGAAATCTAAGATACATACTTCATGGTACCTGTTGTCCTTGAATTACATATGTTTCTCTTTGTAGTGGAAGAATGAAAATGACATACTAAGTATTTTCAGTATGGTCAGGTAAGGAATTTAACAACACAATCTCAATTACCAATTTTCTATTGATCGTAGCTCTGAGTACTTTTCTTTTCTTCTTCTGTACACTGCTTGGTAAATATTTTATATTATTCCTAATTCTGACTAAATAATCATGAAGAGTATAAGTTCAATCACATAAGTGAGGAGATCGTGCATTATGAGTAATATGATTTTTCTATCACTGTGGTTTTGAAAGCTGATTTATGGACATGTCTCTTAATGGCTAATTTCCATTATTGCATCATTAGAACACCTTTCCTTGCTTATAAATAGTATACACATTTCTTCAGATCTGACCAAAATGAACAATGCACTGAAAAGAAAGCTGGTTTACATTTATTTCTTGATAGCTTTTCTTCACTACTCTTCAAAACAACCACTACTCATCTCTGGCTGGGGGTCATTGCAAAGATAGTTTTTCCAAGTTTCCAAGATTGATATTAGTTTTGACAACACTTCCACATGGTTAGTAAAATTCTCATACTTTTACTTTTAGATTAAAAAACAATTTCTTTTTTAGTTAGTTTAGAGGAAAATAAAAAAGGATGCAGTTACATGTTTTTTTGTACAAATAAGTTTAAGACTTTACAAAAAATGTGAATATGCAGAAACAATTTTTTAGTTAAAGTCAATTTTTTCTATCATAGTATGATCTTGTAGTTATCAAGTTTTTTCCCTCATTCAATTCTATATATAGTTTCTAGAAAATAGCTGAATGCTTATTGCCAGCTCCCACTTTTGTTATTTGGTAAAGATGACTAATCTGCATATACACTTTGTATAAGATCAATTGGTTTTAGGTGACTCAGGGATTATTGGAGTTTAGCTCTTAGATTTTATCACTTATATTTTATCTCAACCTACTCTCAAGTTAACTCTTTCCAAAAATTTAGTATAACCTACTTGTGAGTAAGGTGAAAGGGCTTTAGCAAACCATAGGTAGATTTGTACATGATTTTCTCAAAATATAAACTTAAGCCTTTTCAAGCTCTTTATTATATTATATATGTTATGCAAAATAACATAACTTGGTCTTATAAACTTTTCAAAGGTTCTCTTAATCTTGCCAGTGCAATAAAGGCTACATTCTCACAGGTTTTACCGACATTATTGACCTTAATAGATGATCTCAGTTATAATTATAGAAACAGAAGGTCAAACTATCTGAATCTAATTAATTCTGGACATATCAGTGTATACATTTGCTTTAAAGTAATTAAAAGATTGCCATTAATCACGAAACAACCTTTATTCTAAATCGTTGGATGACTTTAGGATTAAGAATACATAGAACAACAAAGAGTATCCATTAAACATGAGCTAAAGTCACTTCTCATCTATCAATTCCAATATTTTATCTTTTAACTTAATTAATCTATTCGGTGAAATGTGGTAGCACTATTTATATATTCCTCTATCTTGTGTCACTCCTTTCTTAGATGATCAAACTCTAAACATATCTATAAATTTGATTTTTTTAAATTTCTACACATTAATTTAATTTAGACTCTAAATGATTCTTTATTATTGTATCTTTTTTTTCTAATTAAGACCCTGCTAGAAACCAATATACATTAGCATTTTTTATAAGGCAAAGACAAGCAGTAAACTTTTGTTTTAACTACTATATTAAGTATTGTTGATATATATATATATATATATATATATATATATATATATTTGGATCCAAAATTGATTGTAAGCATGTTCGAAAAATTCACCTTAAAGGATGAGGGTTTCTTACAATGTTTCAGTCCTAACCATGGACAACTCTTTTGGAAACCTCTCCACTGCAAGGGAGTAGAATTTTGATATGTGAGCCCATACTTGCACTATCAACACCCAAACATCCTTCAACAATTGAATCATGAAAAAAGGAATGGTGAGCAACATTCAGCGGATGACATTTTCTTTACTTTCTCCAATTCCAAGGTTATCATTTTCCATCTTATTATTATTATTCCATCTATGTTTTTGTGATATATTATCTACCAAACACATTTGGCTATGCTTCACTTGCCACGGGTTTGAAGGCCAGCATTTTAAAGACTACCAAAGGGCGTTTTCCTGTGATGACTTATTATCTAGGTGATGGAGGCTTGAATTTTATTGGTGCTTCATGGGAACAATTTTATGAAATTCATTTCCTAGATCTAGCAAAACATGCCTTGTTTCAGTACGAAGGCGATACACAATTTGAAGTTTCATTCTTCTCAAAAGAATGGTTATCAAATTCCATTTGATATATCCTGTACTTTTGGAGAGTTTATGATAGCTATTTATCAAAATGGGAAATTATTTGACCAGTAATGGCCCTTTTATCTATTTTGGATTTTCCTTGCAGGATTTGGAGAGGAAGTATATCCAATGGGCGACATATTTCCTAAAGGTATCGTGCAAGCATTCATTCTATACATTTATTTTATGATCATATTCCTAGCATACCTAAAATAATTTTACGATGTTCGTCTACAACCCATTCTAAGGTTGACAGTGGTGTGGAGGGATCTAACAAACTCAATGAGTGGATGATTATTTTTCCAACGTATCTATTTTCCCCTAATATAGGGCCTCATTCTATAGTGGATGATTTCATGTAGGAAGGATCATTAAGAAAGAGAAATTTGATGACCCTTCTATCTATAAACATATTATTCTTAAGGCACAGTAATCAGCCTTTGGTAAGGAAATGGTAAGTTTTTCTACAAAATTAGCATGTTTCTACTCAATGGTTTGAATTTTTTTCCACATATACAACTATCTTGGAAGAGAAATAGAAAAATATGGAGACAAATGACATTAGTTCCTTCACCATAATGCTCACCAAAAAAAAAATCAATCAAAACATATTGGGTGAGCCCTCCCCTAGATAATTCATTAAACCCCCTTTGATTGACCTAACTAATTTGAATTTCAGGTGTTTTCTGCGGAACTGACATACTCAACATTTATAATGATTAAAAGAAAAGTTTCCCAAAACTGAGGGACAATACTTTTAAAATGCACATCTATCGCTATAATGAATTTAAAAGAGGTAACATAGAAGTACCTATGGTACAAATCTTAGGAACTTGGGACCTCTTTTGAAAGCAGAGGTCGAGCTAGTTTTGCAAAATAGTCCAATTTTGTATCCAAAAGAACCAACAAGTAGAAGTGATGCAATCAGCATGACTGCATTCCTTGTTGTTTGAAAAATGGGCACAATTAGTAACATGAGGGTCTAAGAAATGACATATAATCAAGCCTTGCTTATTTTGGTGGTGTTGACACTGTATGCAAGGGCAACATATCTAACCTAAATTATTAACTAATCTCTAACTCTTTAAGAGTTTTATAAGTATGTGCAGGGTCCTGTAAAGAAGGGGTTATTTTGTGTGATCAAGAAGCGGCTTAAACCCCAAAATATGGCTAAACCACAGTTGTCTTTCTTTGGCATATGTGTATGTACTATATACCTTGCCATTTATCCAGCACTATGGGGTATGTAATATGTGAAGCAACTTTATGGGATATGTAATATGTGAAGCAACTTTATGGGCTATGTAATATAAATTGTGCTATTTGCTTATATAAGTTTTCCAATATCCATTTAATGTTACTTATAATATGTCTAAAGTAACAATATATATTTTTACAGCACTACACTATTTTACATCATATCATAGTTCATCATAATTAACAAAGAAGGCAAGGATACATGATAATCTCAAGTTAGAAAATACAAAAATATAAGAACTATCTTGATGAGTAATCATCTTCTGCTATGACTTCATATTATTGAGGAATGGGAGTTTCAGGTTCATCCTCATTATCCTTAATGCAATGCCATGGCTTCTCTAAAATTAATAGAGAAGCAAATAAGTTAAACTGAACAAATCAAACATAACTGAATCTCATAATTAATAATTGGACATGTCATGCTACTAGTAAGAAAAGTATGAAGTACTAACAATACATGTGCTCAAGATAAGCCATCATCTAAACCAAGAGAATGTTTTAATGATAATAAGAATAATCAAGCCATTATGGCTGAAAGAAACTACAAGCTTTCCAACCCGAGGTAACATTTTAAAAAAATGTTTTTCACCTTAGCCTTTAGAAACCTCAAAGATTTTTCCAACCATAATTTACATATTGTATGAGTAAGTTCCATACAGTTCAAGCATTTTGTAAATTCAAGATTGGAAGACAGAAAAGTATGAAAGAAAAATTGAACCCAGATAGCCATTTGTCCATATTATTTTACACATAATAATAAACCATCATCGGAACCTGAATGTAAATGAAATGAGTTAGTATCTGGCATCCAATTATCTACAAAGCGTCTTCAAACTTATCCATTAGTTTAGTAACTACAAGACAACAACCAAACGTGGCCTAAAAAGGTAAAACTGTAGCACCATGTCATTATTATTATTAAAAAGGGGAAAACATTGTATGCATATAGAATAAAGGAAATTTATAAAAATGCTTGAAAGCATATATTTTCTTCGTGTGGTGTACGATCTTCTATACATAACAATGTCGTAGTCAAAATATCTATCACTACGTAAAAAACAAAGATCACTAACTAATTGTTACGAAAATCCACATTAGGTCCCTACAGATGGCCATGTGGTCATAGTCAATGTTAATAATGATCTCAACAAACTTCACGTACTGGCTTCACCCCCTCTTTGTAGCACCTTTCTTCGAGATACAACAATAGCTGATTCAAAAAAAATGATTAAATACACACATACAAAACCTCACGATTTTCTAGTCATTTGAAGGCCTATCATGCATAAAGAAATACCAAAAATAGTTATGTAGTAGAGTATTAAGCATAAATTACATGAAATTATAAAAAAAAATTGAAGAGGCTGGGTCAGCACATCAGCTCTATGCATCTCATAGAAGAAGTGCCTAAGTTTCTTATTCTAGGTTTTTGTGCGTAGAGATGTTCACATTTTAGGGATGCATAATTTTGCATTCTCGTACTCATAAAAATAGTCAACTGAAATTCTCACAGTATTTACATCGTCGTTGATATAAAAATAATGAAGTCATTCATCATCACAGTCTCTGAATACTGTATGAAAATTCCATTTCCAAATAAAACTATTATCAAGGAAATATAGAGGCTATTATCAAGGGATTAAATGACCCGTCTGAAGTGCATGGGACAAAGTGAACTCTTCCTTATTTATTGTAATCTTTTCGACTTAGAAGTTCCATTATGAGGATATTTACCTTATGGTTGTATAAGTTTCAATAGTGTCATCAGGGCCATCCCGACACTGTGTTTCATCTTCAGGGTTGATTTGTTCTTCATCCTCAAACCTTTACCTAGCCATGCTTTCTCAGTGATAACCAATAACAATAATCATACATCAAAACTTAGAATAAGATAGAACATCAGGCTGAATGTAATGATATGAAGAAGAATTTAAATCTTAGTATTAAATTTTGATTATCCCATTCGCTATACTTCATGCAGCGGAGATAAGCACTTTTAACAATGTTCTTTAGTGAACTAGCTATAAAAACCAAAAGGCAGTGCATATACATTAATGTGCCACATAGTACAACCAAAGGAATTTGACTTGGTCTTACAGAATTCGATATGGCTAAGTTTATTATTCTCCACTGTGAGTAAGCATCCTTAGATATGTAAAGAAAATTATGTCAAGTAAAAAAATGGATGTAACAAATGTGGTAAAAAAGGATGATCATATATTGTTTGATTAGGATATTAGACATGGTAACATATGGTCTGCTTAGCGACGTACATTATCGGGAATGTATATATAGATTCATCACTCGAAATTTCCTTATGAAGAGCCAACAAGCTGAGCACATATGATAATAAAGAGCAAAGATCTAATATATAGGTGGTGTATACCTAGCCCATGGAACACATCATTAGCCCACAAATCAAAGGTTGCTGACCTTTAAGCCCAGCCCACGACTGAAATGTGGATAGAGCTAATGAATCGAGAAAGGCGGATTCTTTTCGGAAAGACTCAGCCACAAACCAATAAAGGCAGAGCCACGTTTGAGGGTTGAACCACAAACCGAGATTGTAGGAACCATGATACAACCCACGATCTCATATGCTAACAATGTGGAACCACGATTACGGGCACCTATAAATACAAGGAAAGCAACACTGGAGAAGGTAAGTAAAACTAAACTGAGAAATTTTTATTCACTGTAGGAGGGCACTGACTTGATCGTCGGAGCATTTTCCCCGGAGTCACTTCCGGGATCTATTTTGCAGGAAGAGACGATATATGGTGAACATCAGTTGCTTTGCTTGATCAGGAATACCACATTACTGGCGCTGTCTATGGGGACGAAATTTTTTCCAGTCCTTCAGTCCCTTAAAGATAAACAATGGTGTTCACCAGAAGTGAAAGAAGCTAGAATCACCATACACAAGAATGAACAGTTGAGCGCAATAAGAGCATGCATCCCAGCCAAGACCAAGTGCATCTTCCTAGTAAAGAGCCGGAGCACAGTAAGGAAGATACAGAAGATGACGAAGAAGAAGAAGAATCTCCTAACGCAAATCAAGAAAAGGAGAGAAAAGCATTCACAGCTTTCTTAGAAGCCAACATGAACATCTGTATAATCAATTCTTAGACACTATATTATTAACCAAGTGTAATACTGTTCTTAACCAAGCGTAATACTATTCCAGCGAGAATCCAATGACTACATAACTCTAAAAATATTACTAACAATCAAACACTTCCAAAATATCATAAAAACAAGTTTTCAAAATCTACTAAAGCAAAGATAAAAGAACTGTTTCTTTATTGTCGTCTTCATGATTTATTTTCCTTATAACAGTTCATCCATATATTTGCTCACCAAGGAGGGGATTGCCCTAGTCCCAAATTTCTCCATTCAAAATAAGGTTTTAACCTTTGTCCATCAACTAACCACTTATGTCACTTTTCATCTTTCACCTCTATCGCTCCTTGATCATATACCTTGGTCACCACATATGGACCCGCCAACGTTGAGTGCAATTTACTTGGAAAAAGATGCAGCCGAGATTGGAAGACAAAGACTTTTTGTTCCACAAAAAAGTGCTTCACTATTTTCTCATCATGTCGTGCTTTTGTTCTTTCCTTATAATTAGTGCGCTGTCATAGGAGTCACGCCTAAAATTTTCAAGTTCTTGTAGTTGCAACTTCCTATGTTTCCCGACTTCACTCAATTCCATATTCAAGCGTTTAACAACCCAATGTATCTTGAACTCGAGTTTGACCTGTAGGTGGCATCTCTTGCCAATGAGGATCCGAAAGAGTGACATCCCTAAGGGAGTTTTGTATGCGGTCCGGTAGGCCCAAACCACCTCATCTACCCGGGTACTCCAATCCTTTCTAGGCGTGTTTACTATCTTTTAAAGAATGACCTTGATCTCCCGATTGGATATTTCCGCTTGGTTATAGCTTGTGGGTGGTATGCAGTGAATGTCTTGTTGGTCACTTTGTATCTCCTAAGAAATTTTTTCCATGGCTTTGTTGCAAAAATGTGTTCCCCTATTACTAATTAGGGATCAGGGGACACCTAACCGAGAGAATATATTGAATTTGAGGAAACTGATTACTGTTGCCGCATAAATTTTTTTGGTTGCCTTGGCTCTGACTCATTTAGACCGTTTTCCACCACCCCTAGGATATAGTAGTGACCACTGGACTCGGGGAGAGGACCCATGAAATTCATCCCCCACACATCAAAAACCTCAACGGGCATTTAAAGAACTTGGGGCATCTCATTTTTAAATGAGATTTTGCCCATCTTTTGGCATTGATCACATGATAAGATGAAATCTCAGGTATGTTTCAACATGTTGGGTCAATAATGGACACATTCCTCTACTTTCTTAGCAGTCATCTTATACCCGAAATGTCCACCAATATCGGAGGAGTGACAAAGTCTAAGGATAGGCTCTATTTCATCTTCGGGAATACACCTCCCAATCTCTTGGTTGGGGCAATGCTTCCGCAAGTAAGGCTTATCCCAAAAATATTCTTTTGCCTCATCTGCCAACCTATCCTTTCTTGTTTAATCATAGGAGGGAGAGAACTCTCCCGTAGCAAGGTAGTTCACTATATCGGCATACCAAGGTTGGCTAGTCATCACCCCGAATAATTGTTCATCGAGAAATTCTTCGGAATGGGTTCTAACTTATGATTCCCCTTGGTGGGGTGAAGGCTCTCAAGAGGTGTCAATCTACTTAAATGGTCGGCCTCCACATTTTCACTACCCTTCTTATCTCTAACTTCAAGGTCAAACTCACTCAAAATAAGTATCCACCTAATGAGTTTAGGTTTCTCTTCCTTCTTAGTCATCAAGTAGCGAAGTGTCGCATGATTCGTGTAAACTATGACTTTAGTGCCTAACAAATATTACCTATATTTCTCAAGGATAAAGACTATGATAAATAAATCTTTCTCCGTGGTGGAGTAATTACGTTGTGCATCATTAAAAGTTTGGACGTGTAGTGTATGACATGTGGCACCTTTCCTATCATTTAGCTAATACCGTTCATATAGCATAGTCACTCGCATCACACATTATCTCTAAGGGGATAGACCAATTTCGAGGTTGGATGATAAGAGTGGTCACAAGCATTTCATTCAAGGTGTCATATTCCTTCCTACCCTCATCATCAACAATTTGCAACAATTTGCATAAGGGAGAGGAAATCTTAGATAAATCCTTAAGAAACACCGGTAAAACTCTGGGTGACCTCAAAATGATCTAATATCCCTAACACTAGTGGGTAGGGCAAGGATTTGATTGTGTCTAATTTAGCCTTATCCACCTCTAAACCTTGAGCCGACACCACATGAACTAGAACATGCCATTTTCTACCATAAAATAGAATTTCTCGGAATTCAATACGAGGTTTGTGTCAATACACTCTAGCAGAAGTGCTAAATGATGTACACAAGAGTCGAAGGAGTCTCCATGATAGGTGAAATCATCCATAAAAACTTCGACGAAATGCTCGATGAATTCTCAGAATATGCTAATCATACATCTCTAAAATGTACCCGGGGCATTTCAAAGACCGAGGGGTATGTGCCTATGGGAAAAAATACCGAAAGGGCATGTAAAGATAGTTTTCTCTTGGTCCTCAGGATCGATGGCTATTTGGAAATATCCGGAATAGCCACTGAGAAAGAAATAGTAAGCATGACTGACTAACCTCTCAAGCATTTGGTCAATGAAAGGTACGGGAAAATGGTCCTTGCGAGTTACCACATTTAAGCTGTGTAATCAATAAATATTCGTCACCCATTTTGAATACATGTGGGCACCAAATCTCCGTTCTTGTTCTCTACCACAGTAACTCCGCTATTTTTTTGCACCACTTAGGTAGGACTCA
This sequence comes from Rubia tinctorum, assembly GCA_032355605.1. NCBI lineage: Eukaryota > Viridiplantae > Streptophyta > Magnoliopsida > Gentianales > Rubiaceae > Rubia > Rubia tinctorum. The sequence continues at coordinate 13,448,916 of JAULKM010000008.1, forward strand.
CCCAAGTACTATTAGAGATAAGATATATCACCCCTGCCTTAAGTAGCTTGAGGAATTCACCCTCAACCACCTCCATCTTCAGTGGGTTTAACCGCCATTGAGGTTGGCGTACGAGCTTTGCACCCTCCTCTAATAATATACGGTGCATACAAGTTGAAGGACTTATACCTTTGATGTCAACTAAACCCTATGGCTCCCTTAAATTTCCTAAGCACCTCAATCAACCTACCCTCTTGGTCACCAGTGAGCCCACTAGAAATAATTACCGGTAATGTCTCACCCTTGGGGTCATTAATAAATAAACTTTTTACGGGAGATCTACTAACTCGTAGAGTGGCTTGGAAGATCAAAGATATAATTTATGAAGTTGCTCCTGTTCCTACTACTAAAATACCTATGGTGAAAATAGTGGAAAGACTGGGTTCGTCCACAGAGATGCTAGGAATTTAAAGGTTAACTACACAAAGCCGCAAGTCGTCAATCCGATCACGTGTCAGGAATAGCTAATGTTGCCAAACAGGTTATTTTAAGGAGGTGTGGGGGATGGGGTTATCTAACAACTACAAGCATGCAAGAACAAGAGAGTAAATCTATATATCGCTAGCACTTGGGGAATATTTACATAACATGACTAGTAGTGTATTTCGATCCTAGATTCAATCACATTCAAGACATAAAAATCTATCCCAATGCTTATGCCACGTAGTGTGGTCAATGGTCAACACTCTCCCCTATCTGTCACATAAGGGTACTATTGTATTCTTCCATCGGTACCGCCTCTGTGATTAGGGGAGTCTCCCCCATACAATTACGTCTCGGGCACTCCGAAGACAAAGGGATAGGCACCTTATCATTGACTCTAAGGTCGCGAACTACGCTAACCCTAGTTTACTACTACGCTATCTCAATCTGCAACCCTTCGGGCTCAAAGTCCTGCTAAAACTAGTGTACGATCATCGTAATGTTGACTCGGTGACCATGCATACACTCATATGGTCCCAGACTATCGCTACCCCTATTACATCTAGGTTTCACTCCCCGAGGGTTATCAATAAATGTGTCAACATGAAAGTAGATTAAGGTGTATGCTAACAAGGTGTAACAATCATGGAATTAGCAAGAATATAAAAGCACAAGTCAACATAATGTTCATAAGCATATAAGGATAAATAGAAATTAAAATCTCACAAAATAATTACCAAGTCATGAATACAAATATAGATCCCCAAGCTAAATCACTACTCCCTAAGCATTGAACCCAAGTATTTCATTGGATTCAATGCCCTTTGGGCAAAAACAGAGAGAAATAAATTAGAGAGAAGGGTTAGCCCTTTTCTCCCTCTACCTACCCTTAGGAAAATGAAACTAATGAAAACCAAACTCAAACTCCAGTAGACATAGGCTCCTATTTATAGCAGTAGGGAATTTGGCCTTGAAACAGATCCAAAAAGTGGTCAGAAACTCTAGCAACCGTCTTTGGCACGGGCAGCGGCCCATGTTGGCTTGGCTTGGCTTGGCTTTGCAAGACCCATGTCATTCAACACGGGCCATCTTGGGTCAGAGTGCACGACTGTGCCATACGTCACGGGTTGCCGGCTGGAATATCTTCCTTGAGCACTTGAACGGAAAGGGTCATGTCAATCTTCACGGGCTGCTAGCCGGATGCTTGATATCTTCTTTCGAACGGCGTGGGACGTGTATATCCTTACGGGCCATAGGTTGGGAGTCAATTTTATGAGCAAACTGATGGCAAGGGCATGTAAATCTTCACGCCTTGTGGGCTGGTCTTTGAATGTTAACTTTGGAGTGACACGAGCCATGTAAAATGGCACGGCCCATGCCCATACTTAGTTGTACGATGCATCTCAATGGCACGGGCCGTGTAGAACCAAGTGGCACGTGCCAATGAACTCTGGCACCACTCGTGTTGATTCACACGGCTGTGCCAAGTCTTCAAGTGTTGGACTCAACTCTCTTCTTCTTCTCGGTTTGATTCCATCTACTACCATGTTTTGAATCGTGACCTTCTATCTACTACCACCCTTGTGGATGGCCTTCTAATATCTTCTACCATCCTTGTGGATGACCTTTTACAAAACTACGCCGAAGTGCTCATGAGCATCCTATCAATAAGCTCACAATAACATAATCTAGGAGTTCGTGAGGACATATTGTCCATTACATCAAATTAAGTCTACAAAACTAGCGATTTAGATATGAAAACCAACGACGGTCATCTAAAACCTTTCTAATGTAAACCTAACTAAAACTAGTAATCAACCAACCAAAACATAATAACAAAAGTGTCAAATACATTGGTTAACGTATGCTTTTAGGTGCAGATCATTTACCTATGCAATAGGTTCGCTGTTGATGTGATGATGTTAGAAAGGCAATTTTTTTATTGTAATTCTTAGTTTTTATGGATATGAGATTGATGAATTTTTTACTGGTCTCACAACCGAATCATTATGGTATAATGTATTTTGCCTTGCTTGCATTGCATTGTTAGCATTACAGTTTGCCCTTAGTCTGAGTTGCTGATATTGGCATGACTCTATCGGATATCGCTTCGTCGATGTGTAATGTTTATGTTTTAGTGTGCCTAATTCCATGGTTGAACGATCCATATGACTATGTTTTCTAAAATCGGGGTGGGTATACCATAAAATTTTAAGTTATGTATCAATATACATATGCGAGATAATTGTCATGTTGGAGCTTACCTTTATCTAAGGTCCGCAGAGATTGTATATGTGTTTGGTGGTGGTGGTGTCGTCCGCGCTATTTTTTGGTTGTGGGGATCCTTTTAGGTCGGCATAGTTCCTGAAATCAGCACTGCAAACACACCCTCTTTAAATTCCTGTAAAAGAGAGCTTGGGGATGGTCCCCGTGATCTGACATCCAAGTTAGAGTTTTCTCTTTTCAGTGACTGTTTATGCCACAATTTATTAACCTTATTCGTTGTCTTTTGTCTGTATTTATAGAGAAAAGTGCTTTTATAACCCTACCTACTTGACATAAGTACCAATATAACCTTCCAATGTTTAAAAGTGTCAAATAACCCTCTCCGAAAACTTTTACCCAAAATTTTGTAAAAATACATTTTTGCCCTTTAAAAAAATAAAAATACTAAAAAAAGGAAATGACTTTATTACCCTTAGAGTCATCAATACCCCATATATTGTCTCCGGACTACCTCCAGACCACCGCCGGACCGTCGCTGGACCACTGCTGCACTGCCGCTGTAACAGGTAGGGTTATATCAGCACATTATGAAAACTGATAGGGTTATATCAGCACATTCCTAAAACTTATAGGGGTATATCAGCACATTCGCAAAAAGTGTAGGATTATATCAGCTCATACTGTAGAATATATGGGTTTTGATGATATTTTGTTTATTTTGTTGTGTTTAGTCTGCATTGATGGTTGGATGACCTTTGTTGTTGTGTGGTTATTTTGTTGTGTTCTTCGACCTAGAGTTTTAAATGTTGATGAGTTTTGAAATGAGGCCACAACATGTGATAATGGTGTTCAATATGGATGATGGTGTTGTGATGTAGAATTTTATGGTGCCTAAGATGTTATAATGTGATAATGGTGTATATGATGACGTGGTTGCCCGTTAAGGCCATCCAAGTACATCACACTTAACTTTTATAATATGTACTAATATAACTTTACACTTTTTACGAATGTTCTGATATAACCCTATAAGTTTAGGAATGTGCTGATATAACCCTATCAGTTTTCATAATGTGCTGATATAACCCTACCTGTTACGGCGGCGGTATAACAACGATTCAAAGGTGGTCTCGCGGCAGTCCGGTGGCGGTTGGCGGCGGTCTGACAGTGGTCCTGCGGTGGTCCGGCAAACTATAGAGGTAAATTTATCAACTCAAATTCAAATTTTAACACTAAGGGTATTTTGGACATTTCACATACAGTCAACGCCGGAAAATAGAAGTAAATGCCGGAAATGGGGTCTGAGGGTTGTATTGGCACTTAAATTAATTAGTTAGGGTTATTTTTGCACTAAAAATTATCCGAGAGTTATATTAGTATTTAGTCAAGTAGGTAGGGTTATATTGATATATATCCCTTATTTAAAATGTTGGATCATGCGATTGTGGCCTACATATTTTCCTCCCTCTTCCCTAGATCGTGGTTTAGTAAAGAGTGTTCGGGATGGGTGGTTCTTCTATTATTTAAAGCGGGGGCTCTTCATGCTTAGTGACCTAATTTGTCCCGACGAGGTGATTATTATGATACCAGATTTCGCTTCAGTGATAGGAATATACCATAACTCATGTAATTCAATCTTTTTCCCATTCTTTGTGAAATATCAATTTAATCTTTTTAAAAAATAATGTACTTGAAGGATAAACATTATACGCTTATTTTCCTGATTGCTTGAAGACTTAATTTTGACTTGCACAGGATCGAGCATTTCACTCAATTAATAAGTTATTCGGCCCAAATTTTGCTTTGTACTTTTATTTAAATTTAATCAGAGTCCATTTATATTCACTCACTTTTATTACTTTCTTTATAACTTTCTACACACATTTATCGAAGGTGGATTTCTCCTTTTGCATATAGTATGCATTTTCATTAAGAGGCAAATGCTGAGATGTCGGTGATAAAGCATACTTCAGTACTTTTGCAATTCTAAGTAGGCAAAGGGGTTTGTGTTTCATATCCTGTTACTTGCATATGGTCGCAGTGATCGTTACAATATGAGTCAGCAAAAAGTACACCGTACTAGATCAATCCACACTTACAATTTAGCACTATTCTCTATCAAACTCTAACCACATATTTGAATAGATATATAAGCAATAATATTATCGTATGTCATATTTTTGAATTTGTCAGAACAGGTAACTTCCCAAAAGTAACTTTTTATTTACCGTTATTATACGTAGTTAAACAAGTTTCTTGATAAGCATATGTAAAATTTGACCTGGAACGGAGGGAGTTTGAATATGCCAATTCAAAATGATGAAAAAAATACACTTCAGCTTTTAGATAGATTTGGCACCATAGATTAAGACATGTGTCCACAATACATAGTTTCCAACACTTGCATACATTTTTCACACAAACCCGAGGGAGGTGAATGAGGCAAGTTATTCAAGCTAGAAATCTGTTTTTTCGTGTCTCGGGTTTGCCCATAACCTGACAGCAGGAGTTAAATAGAAGCATCATAGGAGACATATGCATCACTCATCTGCTTTATCACATTTTTTGGCGAAGGGGTTCCCGCAACCACATCCTCTTCGATACCACACTCACTTGTTCCCCGTCTGATCTTGAAATATCCATTCTGACAAAGGAATTCACATTAGATGACAAGAAGCCTTGTTATAGTACAGCAACGTAAGAGCATTGATGTGTCTAGAAGAAAAAGAAACAAAAACAGATAACTTACATCTCCCCAGCCGCGATTCCACTGGTTAGCTAGTAGCTGCAGAAAAATAATAGCTGTCAAAATTCAAATGTTCAAAGGAGATTAGAAAATGAAGAAACTCAGTTAGAGCACAGCCAATTCACCCAGTAGTCCTCGCCATCATCACTGGTTCCCCATCCTATCAGCTTAACAGCGT
>JAULKM010000008.1:13457181-13518385 GCA_032355605.1 Rubia tinctorum
GAAGGAATTAGATACAAAAACCGAAAACGGTCATCTAAACCCCTTATGATGTAAACCTACCTAAATCTAGCAATCTTGCAACAGAAATATAACAAAAGAGATGTTAAATGCTTCGGAAAACACATGCATTTGACGTCTCATCAGGTTCCCTTTCCCTTTCCTAATTCCCTTTCCCTTTCCCTTTCCCTTTCCCCTAGTTTATAAGTTGTTTTTCTTATAACCTAAGCATTTTTTAGTGTTTGGTAAAGTGCTAAAAACAGTTTGTTTTGAAAGTAGAATCTATTTTTTAGGGAAAAGCATAAGCTATTTTTTAGGGAAAAGCATAAGCTAGTATGTGATAGGGGAATTCCTTCCTAACCAAAATAATATCAAGAATCGGCGCAACGCTCCATGATAACTTCGTGAAACCTACAGAACAAGGTCCCGGGGAAGTCCTCTGGATCCATCTCTGATGCCTAAGTCAGTGTATGATCAATGTAGGAATAGTATCTAAAAAAATACCATTACCTTTGTAATTGTTTAGATCATCCATTTATAGCTGATATTTACCGTAATCTTTGCTGATCATGAACCATGTTCCTAGATCGTGGTTTCAATGACATGGATGACATGATCGTTGATAAGAAGTCAAATGCTTATATTTCTTAAGGCATTTAACATCTCCTTTGTTATGTTTTTGTGGGTATATTGCTAGGTTTAGATAGGTTTTACATCATAAGGGTTTTACGCTACCATTTTTGGTTTTCGTACCTAAATCCCTCATTTTGTAGCCATATATGAGCCTAATGGATTTTAGTCGTTACGAGCATCTTGATCTTGCTTTGTGAGATTATTTTTATATTGCTCGTAAGCACTTCAGAGTAAATGAATGAAGGTCAATTGCAAAATTGGTAGAAGACTAAAGGTCACGAGTCAAAAAGTTGAATAAGATAAAAGGGCCGAAAAAAGTAGCCGAGTTTGGAAGTGTTGAAGATGTGCACAGGTCGTGTAAAATGGCACGGCCCGTGCCATCAGTCTGTTCCACAAGAAGGTCTCGGACGAAGGATCGTGCAAATTGGCACTGCATGTACACAAAGAATTGATTAAAACCAAGACCCGGCCGACAGGACTTGCGAATGTGCATGCCCCGTGCACACAAAATCCGGAGAAAACAAGTCCCAGGGGATAGGCCGTGCAAATCTGCATAGCCCATACAATCAGTTTTGAGCGCAGCATCCCCCAGTCAACGACCTGTTCAATACTACAAGGGTCGTGTTGGCCATGCTACACGCCCGTGCACTCAAAAGCCATAAAATACATGTCCCAGACAACGGGTCGTGCAAATATGCATGGTCCGTTCGATCAGTTTTGAGCGCAACATCCCCCGGTGGACGTCCCGTGCAATACTGCACAAGCCGTGTTGGCCGTGCTGTGCAATATTGCACAACTCGTGCCATGGTGGCACTAGGGTTTATAACTTAGGCCTTTTTAGGCCCATTTATCACACCTTATATACATAGCCTTCAGCCTCCTTGGGTTAAGTAAGTATACTTAGTTTTCATTTAGAGTGTTGGGTAGGAAGGAGCCTAGGAGAATTCTCTCTAGAGTTCTTTCTTTTCTCTTTCCATTTACTACTTAGTTTCATGGTAGTTATTCCAATGACTGTCATGGATCTAATATTAGTAGAGTAGTTTATTTCCTGGGAATATTTGTAAAAATGATTTGACATAATTTTTTAGACACTTTAGATTCGTCATATTTTTCTATGTTATAAATATCGTGCTTAATTTGTAGTTTAATTTATTATTGTGATTTATTCTATGAAATATGTTAAGATACACACTTGATTTATTTCTTGCATGATATAGTGCTAGGATTTAAATGCTAGTTTGAGAGTGATGCATTATTGGTGATATGGTAGTCTTGTGAGTACTAAGAGGATATGTGTGATAGATTCGCTTTGTGAGTGTCGAGATGGTAATAAACAATAATCTTAATTGGCTAGTCGTGTGAGGAATTGCATGTTAGGAGCATTGAACCGATCGTGTTGATGTTATTAAAATCCTAATGAGGGAAACCTTACCTTACCCCGATAATTAAGTATTTTTTTTAGTTTGTAGCAACTAGGGAGGTGCAGACTATAGAGTTATCATGAGGTAATGATGTCCTCTTCTGTTTGAGGTGTAAGGTGGGTTCTCATAGTGTAGGTCCTAGTTCTATGATTGAGCTTAGACCTATGCCCTATTGCGACCTACACAAGGCATAGTTCCTTTAAGCGGGGACCTGTTAGCACCAGAAGTGAGCTACGGGGGTGGTCAGTAGAGAAGTACGCCCCTAGAAAGTTACAAAGGAGATGAGATGTTAAGGAGGGAGCAGAACCAACTGTGTGACAGATAGTGGGAGTTCCCGGGAAATTAACATCTCCACACTATGTGATATAGCATGAAAATAGGTTGATAGTTACTTATGTGAAGTAGAGTCTAGGATCAAATCTATAAGTCGATTATGTGATGCAAATAATCCTAAAGACTAATTAGTTCATAATTTATCTTATTTTACCTGCATGCTTGTAGTTTCGTTAGTTCAAACACAACTCCCCCCCGGTTACTACTAACTATTCCTGACACACAATTGGGGTGACACCCGATAGTGGATTATGTTTAGCTAACCTTTAGGCTCTAACATCTCTGTGGATAGCCCTGGACTTTCCACTATCTACGTTTATCATAGTTAGGGGTAAGGTGAAGAGTAACATATAAATTTCTATCTTTGACACATCGCACCCGTGGGTGAGCTCCACTCTAAGAACGACCTTGCGGGTGCAAGTCAATTGTGGGTAAGAGTCATCTTTCCTTATAGGTTCACTAAAGGAGACATGTTATTTCAGCCTTTGGCATTGCGAGGTTGAGGAAGGTTTGACGAAATTAGTTCTTTATCTAGTTCACTAGGCTAGCTATATTACCTTTATCGCGGGCTTCATATGGTTAGGGGAGGTGTATACCATAACCCCCCCTAGCCAATGAGTTATTTCGTTCGGAGTACGGAGATATCATAATTCATTTTGGACGGTGAAAAGGAAAACAATCTGGGTAGCATGGTTGTTGGATGTATTTTTGACAAAGTGATATTAAGATGTTGGCAGTGCAGTATGCATTAGTTGCTTAGATATAAATGAGAAAGTATAATTGCTTACCTCTTTTTTAGGGAGGTCGTTGTTAGTGGACTGAGAATGTTGGGTAGTTTTTTTTAATATAAAAGTGGTTTATAATTTAACCAATCAGTAGTGTACTAGTCGTTATATATATGATTGTATATTTTCAGTTGTCTTGATAAAATATGTCGCATTGCAATAATGTTCTTACTTTAAATGATTTAGCTATGCTAAAAATTATCATTCTTATTTATCTTCATATGATATTATGATTCCCCTACTAGGGATGTCGTGATGAGGTTGTCGCCCAATATATTTAGTGTATATTTATATCAGCTGCAGTGATAGTGTGTCACTCTCTGTACCAGATTATTTAATTAGTGTTTTGGAGGCTTATGGTGTTGCTCTTGCTCGGCCACATTCTCAGGGAGTAACCATAATGATAGGAACGTTTGTGTCATGAAATTGCCATTGATTCCAGTGTGTCCTTGTTTAGTGCATACTATAAGTTACATGAAATGGATGTGGGTGAGTCTTTGGTATCTTTCAAGTCGGTTATTGAAAGTATTGAAATTGTAAGAATTTCTCGTGATGATTATAGAGTTTGGGAAGATAAATTTCTATATGTGGATGTTCTAACCAAAAATCAATGCCACTATGGAATGAGAACATTAACCTGAATCGAGGGCTAAAGTGAAGGAAAAAACTAGATTTCCCGAGGTGAATGTGCGCTAACATTGTAGATGTAGGGTACCCTACTGTTTGGAAAGGTATTTACTTGTTCAAAGTTTTTCAATTCACACCTATTCCATTTCATTGAATGGTTAGTTTAGCTGTCGTAAGATTTTGTATCTTAACAAAACCGTTATCGCATGATCAAGATGCGAGCACATCTATGATCTATCATGAAGCCAACCGTTTGAGGGAAAATTATAGAGGTAATAAGTGTATGGTCAGTGACAGAGATAAATCTAACAAGGGTCCTCTTAAGTTGATAAAAACGCAAGACAACATGACTGTTTTGACATCCAAGACTTCCCGTGGTTTAACTATGGTTGATGGTTCTGCGAGAAAGGTATGTTGATTTCCTGAACAACATTTTTGGGATTTGAAACATGTGTCATTAACTCTGGTGTAATGTTATAGATTGGTGAGATGTTAACCAGGTCCACTCAACTTGTTATTGAGTGTGCCAACAAAGTGAAGAAATCGAAAAGGCGAATGGGATCGATAGATTCGCCAAGGAAATCATTCAACAATGGATCAAGAGATGAGATAGATAGGTTGCATGTCGTTTGTAAGGAGAAGGATGTAATTATTTGTATCCCTACATGAGGAGCTTAGGGCTCTAAAAGAGAGTGGTCATGCTTGTCCAATCTATCCATTTATATTGGTTTATAAACATGTGGGTACTTGGGGTTTTCACCATTTATTCAGATATATATATGTTACAATGGTTGAGGTTGGGCAACGTGGGCCTTTGCTTCGGCTTCGTGAGAAAAACCCTGAGTTAGAGATCATTGGTTTAAGTGAGGCGCATGTTTTAGAAGAGGCGTTAGAGATATCTAAGGCTATAGATGATGATGAATTTCTCCAAAATCTGCAGTTTGGGGGTGAAAACTTTCTGCTAATTAGGGATTTTTTGGCCCGTGTTCAACCTAAAACATTGGTTTGGTCTACTGGGATGCCTTGAACGGGTCTTAAGATTGTTCCTTATGTGAATGGATCTTATTCTAATTTAAATAATGAGATTACTCTATGTATGTTGGATTTGGACCTAGTTTATGGAGCTCTTAATGGCTCAAGGATATATACTAAGATTGAGGAATGTGTGAAGGACTTGGTTATCCGGGTAAAGATTTTGTTTTCTAAAAATATTGGCGCTATTTTCGGGGTGGAAACTACAAATGCGACATAATTTTCATTTTTGCGTGTGTATGATGCTCATCTATCTGAGCTGGGATTTCACATTCAAAAGCTGAAGAGATAGTTGACGACTATTATACTACGTGAAGATGAGTGTAAAAAATGATTAACTTGGAAATGTTGGGAAAGTGATAGATTGGAAGATCTATTATAAAAGCCAGATTATTATCTTAATGAAATCGCTCATCGTAGGGGAAAATTGGAGGCTGAATTTCGTCGATTGATGACTGAGGTCCAGTTGTTGAGGGTGTGTTATAATGAAGAACGCAATTTCTTGGCTCGACTTCTGACAAAATATGAGAAACTAGAGGGCCAACTTGATGTAGGGGAAGTTCGCTATGTCCGATGGAAGGGGAAATGTCAAGAATGGGAGGGAATACTAAGGGGGTTAGTACGAAGTTAATACTAAACTTTATGCAGAGATTGGTGAGCTTATACGTAAGAATCTCCATGGGGTGTTTTGCATTAGAGACAAAATTTGAGTTGAGAATCTATCAATATGATATGTATACTAACTTTTTTTCAAACTTACTCTCGAGTTGGAGAAAATATAGGGATGTATTCAAATTGTACTTGTGATGATACGTCTGCATGTATTTTCCGAAGCATTTAACATCTCTTTTGTTATCATTTTTTGGAAAATTGCTAGATTTAGGTAGCTTTGGGGTTTAGATGGCCGTTTTTGGTTTTTCATATCTAAATTATTCTTTTCATAACCTACTTTGAATCTAATGGAATTGTATCCTTATGAGTGATGTGCTCATCTCTTTCTAGCACATTTGAAACTCATAGTTGTAATATATTAGGATTTTTTGTAAGGTTGATGAATTTTTTGTCCTTATAAGCATCTAGATTCCTTTTTGTGAGATTAATTTGTAGATTGCTCGTAAGTATTTTGGAGTAGTTTAGTGAAGGCCATTCATAATTATGGTATAAGAATGAAGGTCACTTACAAAGTGGTAGAAGATAGATTGATGAAGGAAGGCAAAGTAGCGGAGGAAGAATGATCCAGGTTTTTGGAATCGAGTTTTGAGAATTATCCGAGATGAATTGGTATCCATAGATAGTATCACTGGATTCATTTTCACGGGTACTATAAAAACAACTGCAAGAATTCCCAAAACGGATGAACGGTTCACTCGTAATGACCAAAAGAAGGAGGGCAAATTGGGCATTACGGGTCGCAGTGATGTATTGCAGCCGCAGCGAACGAATTAGGCTGCTTTTTAGTCTTCACTTTTTAACCTCTCATCTATCTTTTCCTCTTTTCTTCTCTCCCCCGACTTTCCTCCCTTTCAAACCCTAGTTTTTCTTTGTTTTTAATCTTATTTCATCTCAGATTATGTTTAGTTTGATTTTGATTGTTAGAATAACTTGTATTAGCTAAACTTAGTCTTTGGAGAAATTGATTAAGGCTTTCAACCCCATGTATTGAGAACTCTTTATGACTATTTAATGCTATAACTATTGTGCATTTATGGAGATTTGAATGTTGGTTGTTGAATTCATTAATGTTGTTGGAAGTTTGAGTATATGAATTTCTTATATGATTGCTTGTTAGAGTTGGAAAAAAGTAGCTAATGTTCCCCCCTTTTGATATAGAATCCAAGAGCATGAATTAGAGCTTCTAATTGTGTTGATGGTTTGATAATTTCTAGATGAATGTGATAATGTCGAACTCTTTGTCATGTTTGTTTTGTGTAGCAAATAGGAGAGGTCTATGAACGTTGAACGTACTTGACTAATCTTGTGTAAATGCATGAATTGGTTCAATGCTTAGACATGGTGTAGTGTTTATAAGTGTTACCAAACTTGTTTATTCTTTGTACTTAATGTCATTAATGGGATACTTTTAGGCGTTGAATGACTAAAGGGGTCATTAGTGAGGTTTAACGAGAGATGTCAAATTCACTCTTGTAAACTACTATCAAATAAGGGTGGAAGATTTATCTTCACAACAAGTAGTTAAAGTGTTGAATAGGTTATATGTTCAATGATAGATAAGAGACTTGGAAGTATAAATCAATTGCACTCAAGATCCCGTAGTTCGTGTTTAACCTCTTCTTAGTAATTGTTGCTTATTTAGTAGATTTGTATGGTTTGTTTGTTTAACTTGTCTTTAAATTGATAACTTAGAAAAACTAAACCAAAATCCCCCCTTTTTACAAGCTTTTATATGTATGTATATCTTTATATTTACTATAGTATTTACCATTATATGAGCAAACGCTCATAAAAATCCTTTGTCTGCGTGGACGACCCCGATTTGTCGTTATCTACTTAATTATAGTTAAGAGCACTTTAGGGCTTAAAAATAGTACATTTGAGAGGTACATTGGCGACCTCTCATTTGTAGCGACTTGGTGTAGCGACTAGAGTCTTCTCAACTCTAGAGTGATCATGAGATGACAACTCTTTTGCCGCTCTAGGCTTGGGGGATTGGTGCCCATAGTGGAATGCCCAGGACATATTTTTCTTACTCTCATATCTAACGGTTTCTACCTACGCAGGGATTGTTCCTTTAAGCGGGAATGCAATAGCATTGTGAGTGAGATTTATGGAGAATGAATTGCGGTATTGAAAAGGCAATCAAAGCACCTTCCGTAATTACTGAGGCAGTGTGATAGATTATAAGAAGACGATGAACCTTTGTGTGACGGACATTGGGAGTGCCCGACTATCATCCACACTATGTGACATAGGCATGTGATAGGTTTATATGTCTCACATATAATAGAATCTAGGATCAAAGTCATTAATCGATCATGGTACGCAAGTATTCCCTAAGGATAGTTTAAAATAGTATAATCCCTCTTGTTTGCATGTTCCTTAGTTATTAGATAAAACCCCCAATCTATGTATGTAGCACAAGCTATTCCACACACACAATCAGAGCGAGGCCCGATTGCGAGTCATGTACAGTTATCTTTTGAATGCTAATATTTTTTGGACGACTCCGGACTTTCCACTACCTACTCTCTAGTACTTGGTAGTGAGCATGAGAGCATCTTATAAATCTTATCTTTCTTAAATACTTCGCGGGTTATCTCTCGAAGGCTGGTTTTATAATTACCCCACGGGGTGCGGATCACCAAGACACATACAATCACATTACGTGTAGCTTTCCCCAAGTACAGTATAATATAAAATATTTACTTTTTGTGTTGGTGTTTTGGTGCTGTCAACCGAGAATAGTGAAGTCATTTTGACTAACCTAAACCCAAGCTTTCTAAGAATAACATACCAATATTATCATATGTTACTGATTTTATTTCCTTACTATATATAATAAATCATAACTTGTTAAAATTTATAACTTCTAAAAAAATATAGAGTAAAGTGCATAAATAATCCTATTTTATTTCACACAAACTATATCTATATATACCACTAAAGATAATCCAAAGAAGCACGTAATCGAAAATAATAAAGTATTTGGATTTTTGTATACAATAATAAGCACTTTTGATAGAAATATGTATATATCTCTGTCTAGCAAAGCACGCTAGGGTTGAAAGAAAGAAAACTTCTGTCGTCCGTCTTTATACGGATCGACAGCAAATTCTTCAAGCTACAAGACCAAATTCAGCAACCATGGAGGAGATCGCACGGCGGTACGCAAACATGAAAATTATGGAGGAAGAAGCTGCATCATTGGATGGCAGTGCTTGCAAAGCCGAGGCACGATCTGTTTGCCTCACGTTGATCGGAAAACTGCTTGCTCCAAGGAGGATCCTAATTGATAAAATGATGGAATATTTTCAGACTACTTGGAGTTTCAAATCCCCATTGAAAAATAGTCTCTTGGATGAGAATACATTCCTTTTTGATTTGAGAACGCGGTGGACAAAGTTAGGGTTTAAGATAAAGAACCCAGGATTTTTGGAAAGTTTTTGCTTGTGCTCAAGGAGCCATTTTTTTAGATGATGCCCGTAAAGATGTTATTAAACAAGACACCCTTCTGGGTTTTGATCAATGGAATTCCAACATTTTACATGACAGAACGTACAACCGAAAAGGTAGGGAATAACCTTGGAATGTTTTTAGCAGTATGTTAATGGATCGCTGCAGGGAAGGTTTATACGAGTTAGATATGAAATCGACATAACAAAACCGTTGAGAAGAGTGCATGTCCTAAATGAGTTTGGAGGACAAACCATGAGTGTCTTTCAATACGAAAGACTCCTGGATTTTTGCTTATTTTGTGAAATAATTGGACACTTGCACAAAGACTGCGACAAAAGGGTCTTAGTCCCGACATTGGAGAGGATGAAGATTCATTATCCGGACACCATTCGTGCACCCAACTGGTCATCCTCGTTCTCTGGCAGAAATAAGTACGAAGAAAGGAGCTATGAGAGACCGAGCAAAAACCTTGGCGAAGATCAGCTTGAAGAAAGTAATTAATAAGATCGTTCGCAGGGGGAGGTATCCAGATGTACTGGATACAGAGTGTCGTACGAGGCAAGAAACGATAATTTTGTTGTGGCAAAAACGTCATTAGAGGTTTCCACACCGCACCACTTAGTTGATATTAAAAGAGCCTTTTCTTCAATTTTATTTGGACTGAAAAACACAGGAGAACTGACTACTCTTGAGCAAAATATTCAAATAGAATGCTTGGAGGTTACTAGTGACATAGTACATCGGGGCACCTCTAATTTTCTCACCATGGAGGAGATCGTTCCACCCGCAGTGTACCTGCGGTAAGGAGTCAGAACGAAGTCGAGTCCACAATTTGTTGGCCATCGAGGGGATCGATTCATCCCCAAACAATACCTCGGATGTAGAAGCCGAAGTGGAAGGAAGAAGATATGGATGGCTAAGATAAGCATGGAAATGGAATCGGAATTGAGAACATGGATGCTCAAGTGCTTTTATAATCGGAGAAAAATGCATCGAGGCTAAACGTTCCACAAATTTATCGTAACAACAAGTTAGGAACAGAGGAACAACATGAACATACTACTACCACCCCACTCAGCCCCTTCCTAATCCCAGTGCTGGTAGAGTTTGACTCACCTGCGCAGAGAATTGTGAAGCACATGGAGAGACTTAGCAAATAGGCTTGAACCGGTCGAGGTAAAGGGAACGCCCGACGGTGAGGAAGTGGTCGTGGCAAATGAAGATGGCAGGGCGTGGAAGACAAGTGGGGGAGAAAGTGAATAGAAATCTGCAATACGAATATTGTACAGCCCATGAAGATCAACCCAGCATAACGAAGAAATAAAGGGCTAGCGAGTCCCCTAACGGGGAATCTTCCTCTGAGCTCGACATCACAGCTACTCAAGTAGACACTAGCATGGAGTCCCAGTCCTGCCAACACCAATGAGTCTTCTCAGCTAGAACTGCCCCAGGTTTGGAAGAGCTCGGGCAATTCAAGAATTACATACATTAGTACGTATGAAATCTCCTCTAATTATTTTCTTGTGTGAAACGAAGTGTTCGATAACAGTAGTTGAAAAATTAAAGAGTCATTTAAATTTATTTGGTGTTTCAGTAGAGTAGCAAGGACAGTCGGGTGGTCTAGCTACGTTGTGGGACAAAAATATTTCAGTAGATTTAAAGTCATTTTCTAGTCGTTAAATTGATGTTTTGCCACAATTATTGGTAGTAGAATTAGAGTCAAAGGAATATGTGGGGAGCCAAATGTGTCAAGAAGATTACAAGCATGGGAAGTGTTTAAACAATTTGCTACAAATCTACACACTCCATGGTTTTGTATGTGAGACTTCAATGAGATTCTATCATAGGATGAATTCCAAGGATACACACCTAGAGCAAAATGGAAAGTTGACTGCTTTCATTCAGCACTTGACCATTGTGGCCTATTTGACATGGGTTTTTCGGGTCCAAAGTTCACATGGAATAGATTGGCGGCAAGGCCGTATACTAAACGAGCTAGATTGGATAGAGCCACTTGCAACCAGTAATTTCATGACATCTTTCCATGGTCTTCTACCACAAACCTACCAATGGTATTCTCCGACCATATGTACCTCCATGTTCAGCTACGTAGGAGAGATCCATATGCTAAGTTTCACAAACGGCGTCAAAGATTTAGATTTGAAGCATACTGGATCAAGTCAAAAGATTGTGTGTGAACGGTGGAGGAAAACTGGAGCACCTTTGATATCCCGCTAGCAGAGGAGTTGAACCAATGCTCTATGGAACTTATGAATTGGAGCAAGGAGGCCTTCCTGATCAATCCTAAGTTCCTCGAGGAGATAAAAGAATAATTAAGGAGACTTGAAGAAGGCATGATCATGAAGTTAGTAAGTAGAGAAATCTTAAAGCTTACGCAGGAATATGAGATGCTCTAGAAGGTGGATGCTATTCGGTGGAAACAATGGGCTGAGCAGCATTGGTACAAGAAAGGCGATAAAAACACCAAATTCTTTCACAAATTTACCTTGCAAAGAAGGAGTGCAAACCACATAGCTGGCCTAAGAGATGCAAACTTGGAGATGAGAAACGATGAAACCAGCATGGAAAGAATAGTCCTAAGTTACTATGGCAGACTTTTCTCATCGTCGATACCTTCGGAGAGCACTACAAGGTTCATAAACACAATCAATTTGTGTATATCTACAGTGACGTTTTCTTTTTTATCAATGGAGGGGAGTTAGGACATCTCACCCCAACGACAGGCTTAAGACAGGGCGATCCTCTATCACCCTATCTTTTCATTTTTGCACTGGAGTGTTCTCATCGCTGCTCTCTGACCTTTTGTGTGTAGGAAAGATCAAAGGAATTGGTGCATCTCAACACGGACCAAAAGTATCTCATTTGTTTTTTTGCACATGATGCTTTATTATTCAGTGAAGCAACAACTGAGGAAGCTACAAACTTGAAATTGGCAATATCATTATATGAAGACATCTCGGGACAGAGGATTAACACAGATAAATCGGGTATCTTGTGCTATTTGGTAGGAATAGAATTGGGTAACTGAGTCCCCTAAAGTCCTCTCTCTATTCATTGGTATTTATAGATGAAATATACAATGTACAATGAGATCTTTATCCTAACCATATAGTCTTGACCAGATTGTAGAAATCTTCTAATTCTTTGATTGTGTCATACTTGTACTAGTTCACTAACTAACACGCCCCGTAGTCGAAGCAGGAGCTCCGCGGATACAGAGACTAGACCAAAAATCCAAGAATAGGGGAGATGGAACACCCTTAGTGAAGATATCTGCATATTGATGAGCCGGCGGGACATGAAGAACGCGAAGTTGGCTGAGAGCTACCTTTTTGCTGACAAAGTGGAGATCAATCTCTATGTGCTTGGTACGCTGATGTTGTACCGGATTTCATGAGAGATACACGGCAGAGACGGTGTCGCAATACCCAATGGTTGCTCGCTAGAGGGAGATACGTAACTCACAAAGTAAGTTGTGCAACCAACATGTTTCAGCCACAACATTTGCGATGCCTCTATACTTAGCCTCACCACTTGATATGGAAATAGTCAATTGTAGAAGACCATGAGATGAGGTTGTCACCAAAATACACACAATACCCTGAAGTGGAGCGACGAGTATCAGGGTAAGTTGAAGGATCAGCAAGAGGAAGTCCAATCCCAGCGGCCAACTTGGCCTTAGTGTTGACAGGTGTAGTAGTTGGCTTGAACAAGGACATCTTGGCACGATCAATGATATCCCTAGCATACTTTTGTTGTGACAAGAAAAATCTTGATTGAGTTCTAGTAACATAAACGCCAAGGAAATAGCTCAAGTGGCTGATATTGGTCATGGAAAACTCATTTACAAGCATTGTAGTCAGGTGATGAAGCAGAGAAGTAGAGGAAGCCGTGAGAATAATGCCATCGACATATAAGAGCAAGTAGGTTGTCTCACCCTGTGAATTGTAAATGAACAGTGAGTGATCACTCTGACTGCCATGGAACCCAATCCTGGTGAGGTAGGTTGCAAAGCGGTGGTACCATGCCCGAGGTGCTTGCTTTAAGCCATAAAGTGATTTACGCAGAAGAGATACATGGTCAAGGCGGAACCTGTTGTAGAAACCTGGCGGTTGATGCATGTATACAGTTTCATGCAAGTCACCATGTAGGAAAGCATTCTTTACGTAAAACTAGTGAATAGGTCACGAGCGCATAAAGCAATTCTAAGAATAAGCCGGATTGTGGCTGGTTTGACCACCGGACTGAATGTCTCATCACAATCAACCCCAACTTGCTGAGACTTGCCGTTAACAACCATACAAGCTTTGTACCTCTCCAGCATTCCATCAGACATGTACTTATGCTTAAACAACCACAAGCAAGGAACAACATTAGCACCAGGTGGCCATGGAACCAAGTCCCAACTACCATGTTTAGTAAGAGCACTAAATTCATCTTTCATGGTGGCTTGCCAGTTAGGGTCCTGCATGGCACGTATGGAGGAGGTTGGGAGGGGAGAGACGAAAGATGACTCTAAAAGATTGTATTTGGGATTAGGTTTATGTATACCAGCCTGACTACGAGTGGTCATTAAGTGACGGGGAGATGATGGTGGTGAGATGGAAGGGATTGGAATATGTAGTGGGGATGGGGGACTGGGGGTGTTCATGATGAGATTGTCGGAGGCGACCTTGGAGCGGTAGAAGTGGAATGATCATGGGGTGGTGAGATTTTGTGGAATATGTCAAGAAGGAGAGGTGATACGTCAGAGGAAGGGACATTGTTATTAGACGTAGAGTTCATCCCATGCTGGCTAGCGAAGGGAAATGTCGTTTCGTCAAACACGATGTGTCGGGAAGTGATAACTTGGTGTGAGCTGAGAACCAAGCAACGAGAGCCTCTATGATCTAAAAAGGGGCAAGGTAGAGACATGGAATAGAACGAGGAGCTAATTTATGAGGAGTGGTGGTGGAGGTGTTTGGATAGCACAAGCAACCAAAAATTTGGAGATGGGAGTATGTAGGGGTGTCGGTGGTATAAGATGTAGGTTGGCGTATTGTTGTTTATGGCTTTAGAAGGTAGGATATTGTGGAGATATGTGGCTATATGAAGTGCTTCAACCCAAAAATGAGGCGGTAGGGAGGCATGTGTGAGTAGAGTACGGGTAATGTCATTGAGAGTTCGAAGTACTCGCTCGGTTTTGCCATTTCGAGGGGATGTGTGAGGACAGGAAAAACGTATTAACATGTTGTTTATCTCACAAAATCTGCGAAAAGAATGGTTTACAAACTCACCACCATTATCACATTGAAAAGTTTTGATATTAGTATGAAATGTGTTTTGACCATGGCATGAAATAACACCAATTTGGAGTATGCATCAGACTTGTTTTTGAGAGGAAATATCCAAATAAAGTTGGAAAAATCATCCAAAAACAATAGATAATATTTAAAACCACTAGTGCTAGAAATTGGAGATGTCCAAATATCACTATGAATAATATCAAACAGTTGAAAAGTAACAGAGTGAGAATGTGAAAATGGAAGACGCGTGTGTTTAGCAAGCTGACAAGAAGAACAAAGGGCCGAACGACGCCTGAGAATATCCAAGACATGGTCACCTGGGTGACCGAGTCGAGCATGCCAGGGTGGTGATTGGAAGTGACAAAGGCAGTGGTTGGCTGTCCAGTGACTGGGTACAGATCCCCAGTACTATTACATCTTGTTTTGATTGTCCCTGTGGTGAGATCTTTGCAGAAAAACCAACAGGGTCAAATTCTACACTAACATTGTTATCAATTGTAATTGGTGAACAGAGACAAGATTTTTTACAATATCAAAGGTGTGTAAAAAAATTCAAATAGAAGGGTGGGGATGTATTTAGGGTCGCATAACCTTTACCAACAACATGAATATTATTTCCATTGCCAACATAGATATGTGATAAAGTGTTTGAATTAAAATATGTGTGAATGATACCTGAGTTCACAGTCAGATGAAAGGATGCTCCAGTGTCCATGTACCAATTATCCGAAGGCTATTGAAGTGACATAGTGCTGAAAGCCGGGGATAAATTGCCAGAATATTGCTGCTGCGAGATGGGTGATAATTGACCCAAATATGGCTGCTGGCCAAAAGAAGTTGGACCTGGGCCTAAAAGGGAAAGAGGCCCAATTTGATGGCTAATTTGCCCAGATGCAGCAAGGGCTTGTCCTGGTCCCAGATTTTATGGGAAACGCGTCTGGGAAAAATGTTCTTAGCACGGGAGCAGTAGTGGGGTAAGGACACGGTGGCGGCACTGGCGGAGACCATCCGCCCGACCAGTAATAATTCCCCGTCGGCGGGTACCACGGCGGAGCCTTGGTGTTTACGGTCTCGGGCTGATGAGTGCATCCCCCGCCGGAGCTGGTGATGCGTCTTCCACAGCCACGATAATTGTTGTTACCGCCACGTTAATGGCAAAATTCAGTGGTGGGCGGCATTTTTCTCGTTCCGACGCCGACAATGAAGAAGTGTGTCCCTTCGGCGGGGCGATTTTGGCGACTTTCCAAGCAGGTAAGCATGTTTCTGGCAACAGAGAAAGATGACAATGGTGCCATCTGACTAATAAAGCTTCCAACGGTGACGAATGAAGCAGACAATCCATTGATGAGCTGTAGGACAAGGCGTTGGTCGCTGGTAGGGCTGTCGACGTCTCCGAGTTGATCTGCTAGTGATATGAGGTGTTGACAGTACGCAGAAATGGAGGGAAAAGAATCTAGTCAGGCATTGATGAAACGACTCTCGAGGTCGGCAGCAAGGGCGGTGTGGTTGTCGTGGAAAATACCTTTGACGCGAAGCCAAACGTTGCGAGCAGTCGAACCCGTTTGGATGACCGTGAGAATGAGATCATCACTGATGGTGTCATAGATCCAACTAAGGACAATAGCGTCCAATTGCTTCCATTTGGCGTCTGAGACATCGGATGGGCGAGAAGAGCCATCGATGTGGTCCCAAACATTGTGTCCATGAGCTATGATTTGGAAGAGCTTGGCCCAGGTATGATATTGTACCTTTTGGAGATCCAAAATTAGGGGTATTTGGTTACGAATGTTCGTAATTGATTGTGCCGAGTGAAAACTCGAGGCTACAGGTTGTTGTTGTGGTGATGAGGCGGAAGAATTGCTATTAGCATCGCCGGAAGAGTTACTTTTGGCGGAAGGGTTTGTTTCACCTGAGGTGGCCATCGGGAATGAAAAGGTAAGAATTTAGTGAAGAAAAAAAGAGACGGTAAAAGAGATGGACGAAGAGGGTAAGAATTTTGTTATGGCTCTGATACTATGTTATTTGGTAGAAATAGAATTGGGTAACTGAGTCCCATCCGATCCTCTCTCTATTCATTGGTATTTATAGATGAAATATACAATGTACAATGAGATTTTTATCCTAACCATATAATCTTGACCAGATTGTATAAATCTTCTAAATCTTTGACTGTGTCATACTTGTACTAGTTCACTAACTAACATATTGTTCAGCCCTAATACCCTGCAAGACAAACGATGGGAAATATTCAATATCTTGACGATCCCGGAAGTCGCCTCCCATGGAAAGTATCTCGGCTTACCTTCGGAGATAGGGTGAAAAAAACAGAAATTTTTCAGGGTATCAAATATAGGATTCGTCACAGGATAGATAGATAGAGTTAAAAGAATTTGTCAAAAGTGGGAAAAGAGATTCTTATAAAATCTGTTCTGCATGCCATTCCATGCTACTCAATGAGTTCTTTCTATATCCTGAAGAACATCCTCGACGATTAAAGCTATGATTAGCAAATTTTGGTGGGGTGGTTCCTCGACTACAGGTAGAAAAATTCACTGGATTTCATGGGAGACATTATCTAGGGTGAAGGTAAATGGTGGTCTAGGATTTCGAAATTTAAAGGCAGCAAACAAGCTTGGAGAATTCTCACTCAACCAGCGTCTCTCATTGCCAGAGTTTACAAGGATAAGTATTTTGCTAGTTCGAGGCTCTTTGATGCGAGCTTAGGGAACAGGCCATCATGAGCGTGGAGGAGTATCTCAAAGGGATTAAAGGCATTAAAAATTGGTTGCACGAAGCTCATAGTTACAGGGAGGCAAACAAGCATATGTCACGACCCTTGGATTCTGAATGGTTCAGATCTCATGATTAGCTCCAACATTGTCCTGCGTCACCGACTTGATCAACTTGGACACACTCACGTGGAGAACGGATCTGCTCCAAGCACATTCTCATCCCGACAATGCGGCATTGATTCGAGGATTGCAACTCAGGGATCAACAAGGAGCAGATAGGTGGTGTTGGAACTTCACGATAACTCGAAACAGGAATCGGTATATTGGTTGTTGATGATCAAGGTGGCTTTGTTAAGGCAAAAACAAGAAAGCTTGAAAATGTAGGTGCTGGAGAAGCTTTGGCAATGCTGGAAGCAATCCATTTCATTGATGAAATCAAGGAGGAGCAATGCTACTGGAGGGAATTAGCCAGTGCAAAGTGGAGATGTAAGTATTATAGGAGATGCACCTGGAGTCATCCAAATGGTCCGAGGAGCAACAGAAAATACTACTTCTTGTGCAGCGATAGTTCATGAAATTCAACAAATCCTAGCTAGTAAACCCTCCCAAACCCCTTTTGGAATCCTAGATCGGAAAATGTAAGTGCTGGCAAGCTTTGCAAAGATTGTATGTTACTCACCCGAGTTTCTTCCCTCAAACGATTCTGGACGCATTTCAGAAGCTTGAAATGAAATTAGTTTTACCTTCAAAAAAATTTAAAAAAAGACATGTATATGTATAATTATGGTAACCTTTTAAAATGAATCTCAACATATAAATAATTATTTTTAAAATAATTTAAAAGAAATATTATAAAACTAATCATTTTTTATTGTATTCAATATTTACAGATTTTAAACTAAATTAATTATTTAATTTCATAATTCATATGGTTTTCTTTAAATGGCTAAACCTTGAATTTTAAAGAAAATTCCCTGTTTTCAATTTAAATGTAAGACATAAAAAAGAAAATAAAAATTAATCCTAAGAGATTTGTTGGAGTGAGTTGAACACATACAGTTATGCGCGGAGGGTGGAAAAATAATGGAGGAGATTAAAACCATTAATGTTACAATCATACTACACACAAACAGTTTGGCTCTTCAAGTGGTAAGACATTTCCAATAACATGATTGTTGGTCCTTGCCTTTGGTGCAAGAATGAAAAGTTCAGATCAAATCATGCCTCCTTTTTGCAGACTGCGGGGAATTTAAGGTGCTGTCATATAGAATTAGCACCAATGGAGATATCTGCATTGCTGCTTTCTTGCATCAAGTTTCTTGATGAAGGGGTTCCTGCATTCACATTCCTCTCAATTCCACATTCATTTGTACCCCTCCTCATCTTGAAATATCCATCCTGTCCAACAAAAACATTCAAATGTCGGTAGTATCAATTCGATAAAGTTGTAAGAATAAGAAAACTAACATCACCCCAGCTTTTGTTCCACTGGTTCGCGAGCAGCTGCACAAGAAAAGTAGTTGTATTATGTATTTTAGAGAATGTATGCAGAAAATCGAAGCAGTTTGAAACAAGGCAAGCTACCCAATAATCCTCCCCATCTTCGGTGGTTCCCCATCCAATCAGCTTTACAGAATGGCCACCCATGACTCTGCCTGTCCTGTACTTGTACACTCCAGATTTATAATGAGCGAAATCCTGATAAGTTAAGCATTACTCGAATCACAATAATGAGCGAAATCGTGTGACAGATGCGATATCAGCTGTCGCTATTAAACCTTGATACATTCATAACCGTATGAACTTGAAGAATGCTCTTAGACAGATACTTTGTCTCTATTTTTCTGAATTCATGCCAATTACTACGTGTGCCGTTACAATCAGAACTTCATTTTATGCATTACCTCATGGACAGTAAAAGAGACCCCGACAGGGCCATTTATATAAACTTCAGCCATGATACTGTATGGATCAGCACTGACTCTATATGCTCTGGTGCTAAAATGCTTTGACTTCCTCCATCGTAAGTTGTCTTTAACGCATTTCCTCTCGCACTTGGGGGTTGGATAACGAGGTTCGCAGCCAGGGTGGGAACAGCCTGTATTGTCAAAGTAAGGGTCACACTGCAAAAGACAATCTGAAATTATATATAACAATGCTAGAGAAATAGTGAACAAATAGAGAAACAGATATGTACATCATCTGTCACCACACCATGGTGAACGAAGTATCTCCAAGCACCAAAAGAATAACCACCATCACAGTTGCCACACATAAATCCACAGCATGAAAGGAGATCATTGACTGAGAGCGAGATATTCTGCAAAACCATGACAATGACATCCCTTTTGTTTTAATGATCCAAAATAAGTGAAACTTTTACTCAGGCATGATAGCATGGAAGAAACTTACCATGCCAAATTGGACACAGAAGCGATCTGAAAGCGATTCAGCAGCACCAAAAGCCCAGCAAGAACCACAGTGTCCCTGATAAGTTGGATGCAAATTGCTTTACAGTTACCATTCATCTTATTATTGAATATGAAAGTCAGCAACTAATGAAAAACTAAGTCACCTGATCTACAGAACATGCAATTTTCTCAATGGGTTGCATTTGAGAAGGAAACTCTTAGAACTTTTCCATAAAATCCGTAACAGTTTACGTATCAGAGGATGCTCAAAAACTGTAACTGACCAAGAATTCTTCCAATGGTGCTACATTGAGGCCAAGCTGTCCGTGCATCGAAATGTGTAGGCAAATTCTGATTTTTAGGATGACTTATAACTGGAATTTTCTCTAAAGCATCCTTCGGCATTGGTTTTTCTCCAAGAAGATGCTTAAATTGGCCAACCTTCAACAGAGAGTACTAATTTTTTTATAAAAAAAAATCCTCTCTTCTGTAACAAGGAAAGGACCATATGATATGACAAGGGCACTAACGGTATAATCTGAAAATCTAGGACTCATATCAGCTATCCATCCAGCTGTGGCATCACTATTTATTGCTTCAACAATGGAGGCCTGTCATACAAAACTCCAGCGAAATCTCACCAAATTAGGTACCATGTCAGTGAATGAGTGAAGAGGATTACCTGAAGTATCTTTAAATCATGCCCGAGATGAGGAGTTGGCGTTGCTTTGACGACCTGCCACATAGAGATTAAAGATTTCTTACAACATTAACACAATCTTAATCATTTGCTCTGGTACCCACAACCAAAATTAACCGCGCTTTCAAGTATTCCCTCCATGTCTAAAGAAAGCTGCAGGAAAATCATCAGCTAACCTGTACCATGAAACTGAACTTCATGCTAGAAAAGAATAGCAGCAGAATGGTGGTGATGGCCATTTGAAGGTCTTGGAAACGATGATATAACTCTTTCCAGATCTCAACTGTTAAGAGCAAATATCAACAAACCATTTTTGGTGCGACCAGTCCCAAATGGACGGTATAATAAGCTTAGTGCGGTGTCATAGGGAGGAAGCTGCAGAGAATTGAACGTTTGTGGAAATTCCCGTTTCATGCAAGAGACAAAACAACAATTCAGCCATCAAAGTTTTGGGATTCGCTTCAGAGTGAAACGGAACAGAATCAACAATTTGGAATGAATTGGAAATCAAAGAAAAATGGGTTGAGTATCCGGTTTGTTTGGTTTTAATTAGAAAAAAAGGGTTTTCAATTCATCACTTATGGTTTGGTCCAACATTTATTATTGCAATTAGTCATTTAGTACTATTTTCTATTTATTGTTTGTAATTACTAACAAGCCTTCTGCTTTCAGAAAAATCTTGTCTAAATTGCCTAATTATTAGATGAAATTAACCTGTAATTAATATTAAATAAATTAGGGTTCTTATAAAAAACATTGAAGAAAATTTAGAGGACTCTCCATGAAAATATAAATATAGAATTGGAATAAAATGAGTGTAAATCGTCTTCATTCCATTTTGTCTTTCCCTTTTCTTCTTCACGTGATTTTTTCTTCTCCTTTTCTTCTTCCTCTATCTCCACTCTCAATTCTCTCTCCCTATCTCTAATTTCTGCATGATTTTCTTTAAATTATTCACGTCTCCGCATGATTCTCTCTTTCGTGGTAACTTTAAATTTCTTTTTTTTTATATTAATTTTTAAAATTTATAGCCTCGATTTTTTGATCATTTCAATATTGAAATATGAAATCAGTCAACTTCGAAAATGTTTATATTGTAAAATCGAGTTAATAAAGTCTCATAGTGCATTTTTGGAGGGGTTTTTAATCTGACATACTGTTTGTTTCTGTTTTTTCGTAGTTCCAATGCTTTTTTAATAGCTACATATGATTTTTACTACACCAGATAATGTTCTGTACATTTTAGTTGATGTTGATGTTGATGTTGATGTTGTGTTTATGTGTATTTTTTTTCAAATTTAATTGTTGAGTTGAGTTTTGGAGGTTTTATGGTATATTTTTTTTGTACATTATTTTAATTATAATCGGTGATATATTGCACACTTTTATTTGATGTTTATGTGTCAAGTATCAATTTTGTTGATTTTCATGCATTTTTACCTAATGTTTAGGTGTACTATTAGCTGTGTTGATATTTATGCAATATTTCAGTTTATGTGCAAGTATTTGTTTTGTTGATTTTTATATATCCATTTGCTTTGTTTGTTGAGTTTTGTATTGTGGAGTATCGCTGCATCTGGTTGTGTTGTTTTACTACCTTCAATTTTATTTATGTAGGTGATGTGAGAAATTCCTTCCGAGTGATGATAGTTCCTGCAATCAGCTACCGCGAGTGCTAGTCACCTCGAGTACTTGCAAAAGTCCCAGGGGTGAACTTTGGGGAGGAAGCTACGATGCTCAAATTACTATTATTCTGCCTTAAGTAATTTTAAGGGGTAGAAATCACTTCATCTATTCGGTCTTTTCTATATTTATTTATAGGGCATTGACTGAGTAATTGTTGTTCGTTTGTAGCGCTTCACTCTGTTGGATCGTGGTCCAATAAAGTATATTGTGGCTTGCACTGCTTTCCACTATTTCCGTGATTGGTTAATTTGTGGTGAATCTCCTGGTCCTACGAAGTGACTACTTCGCTTTCTTAATTTAGACTAGTTGCGACTAGTTATGTCATATATATACCATAAGCCCCCAACCACAGAGTCATGAGAAACGGAGTATAGGGTTTTTTTTTGTTGCAATGTGAATGTTGTAATTTTTTGAAGCGAGGTGAATAGATATAGATAAAATATACATCAGGTCACTTAGGTAAAAATAGTATGGCAGGCGCGAAGGTGAAAATGACTTCGTGAGAAACAAAGTGTACATGTAAGAATTTAGAACTTTTTTAGTTGCAAATGCATTTAAAATGTAAATTTGTGACAACCGATTAATATTCTTTTAATTTCGGAAAATGGTTAGTAATGTCCAAAAACACGAGGGGGAAATTGACATATTAATGGAACGGCATGCGGAATAATCATTTCAAAATTGATATCTATATGTTGTGATTCTTAACTGACACAAGTTATTGATTGCCTCGAAAATGAGAGTTTTCTGAAAAATGACTTTATTGATTTGAATTCTTGGTGCTTTTATAAAAGCAAGTGTGCCTAAAAGGGACTTACCTCGTTTCTTATAACTCTTTAAAATTATCATAAGTTGTTGAACTCTATGTGAAAGCTAACTCGCAGAAAATAAATTACCTTTTTGAAAATTTCTATTTTAAAAACATGGTACATTAGTGGAGAGGGGCCTAGTAAAGGCATAAATCAAAGGCAGTTCCTTTGATTATATGAGTAAAGGCATGAATCAAATTCGTAATGTGCATGTCCATTTATATGCAAAGGAAAGAATCATGTTTTGAAATTGGAAGACAATTCGAATCCCATTACCCATCTAGGAACCATATGGAGAGACTTGTTCCGAATTCGGACTACCCCAGATGGTGTGGTAGGGTTTAAAACAAGGTTCTGGACTCGGAACTATGTTAAGTGGACATAAATGTGGCGGCTTCATGTTATTTTCATTTGAAAAAAAACTTTGATGAGAAAGAAACAACATTTTGAGATTCTTGAAGAACTAATTTAGTACATGTTTGCAGTATTCTTTTGACATTGGAGAAGGTATGTCTATTTCTATAGCTCTATTACTTGAATGGATGAAAGGTGAATTTGGTTTGAATTGTGTTAAATTCATTTTTTTGTTTATGTATTTCATTATGAGGTTTTGTGTTGTAGCCTGGGCATGGGTTTAAATGTCATTTCATTGTACGTAACTGGTAATGGGTCGAATTGAACTCTTCGATAGGGATGTTAGAAAATCACCCGATTGCATCCTTTTGGTAGAATTATTTATTGTGTTGGATTTTGAACATGCTTCCAAGAATGGCGTGGTGCATTGAAGAGACGGGAAATTCATGTTTTATTAGAGTATTTAACACCTCTTTTTGCATGCTTTTGTTGGTGGATAATAAGGATTATAGAAGTTTTTCATGATAGAGAGTTAAAACTATCTTGTTTGGTTTTTTTTTGTTAACTTCTCTATTTTGTAAACTATTTATAGCCTAATGAGAATTTTCCTCCATGAGTGGTCTAGATGTGTTTTTTGTGAGCTTAGATGGTAGATCTTTTTGAGAGAAGATCGTTTAAAAGAATGGTAGTAGATCGAAAGCCAATTGTGATATTGGTGGAAGGATGAAGGCCATTGAAACTAATGGTTGTAGATTGAAGGAAGTGGAAGAAGAAAGAAGGCAGAAGGAGAAAAAACTTCAAGGCAATCAGAAATGTTCATTGGGCATGGACCGTGATATTACACGGACCGTGGAACAAGAACGGTCCAGAATTGAACGTTCGTACCAGCTTAGGATGTCTTGATGACGTCCTAGAAAATGGACCATGCACGATTCATCCCATAAGTCACCGACATGGTCCGTGATGAACAGTTTCCCTCTCTTCCCACTATAAATTGTGGTCATTATCCATTAGTTTTAGGGGGAGGCAACTTTGAATAGTGCAGAACCTTTCTCTTTCTCTCTCTCTCTCTCTCTCTCTCTCTCTCTCTTCCTTCATTCATATCACTTCATTCATGGCATTTAAACTCATAAATGCCATAGTTTGATTCCTGTAGCTTAATTTAAGACTTGAGAGCATTTGTAAGTATGTATTAACTCTTGATTTGGAAGACTCTTAGATTCATGTTAGTTTTAATGCTATTATTATCATATTTAATTTGTTCTCATGATTCTTGCTATGATTATGTGAAAAATGAGTTTAGAATGTACACTTAGTGTAATTCTATGCATGATTTAGCTCTAGGATCGGGTATAAACCGGGAGGTATTACATTTTTATGTTGGTTTGGTTGATGGATGTAACCATGAGGTCGTTGAAGACACATGTGCCCTGGATTGGATTAGATTAGAGGTAGTCTTGTGTTGGTTATTTTGCATATGATAAGCGGGGTCATTTGGAAAATGGGTCGGGTGATGTTATTTACTCGATTGGGGTCTTAGGAATACGCCTGAAGTCATAACCCGAGTTTGTAGCAACTAAGTGGGGAATGCCCTTAGAGTTATCATGAGGTACTAATGTCCTAAATGTCACAAGATGGGTTTAGGATGGTTATTCATGGTGTAGGTCCCGGTGGCCTATACTATTTCCGAGTTTTATTTACTAGTGTGAGTTCACGGGTTTATTAACCCTGGGAGTGAGGGCTAGAGGTGGTAGTGAAAGTGAACCTCAAACTATACATGGAGGAGG
This sequence comes from Rubia tinctorum, assembly GCA_032355605.1. Lineage (NCBI taxonomy): Eukaryota > Viridiplantae > Streptophyta > Magnoliopsida > Gentianales > Rubiaceae > Rubia > Rubia tinctorum. The sequence goes on from JAULKM010000008.1 coordinate 13,481,929, forward strand.
TGATATTTTGAGGAAGAGGCATAATCCTGGTGTGATAGACCAAGAGAGTTCCCAAAAAATCAATGTCTCTACATCGTATGATATAACACTAAATAGAATTATATATCTTATATGCAAATACGAGTCGAGGATCAAATATTATAGCTAATCATGTGATGTAAATACCTCCAAGACCCGTTTATACTATTTTATCACGTTATTGTAGTTTATGCTCGTAATTGGTCGATTAATAATTTCATAACGAAAACCCCCTCATATTTTCTACTCCTGACATACATTGGGAGGGACGCCCGTTTGTGAACTTTGTGATCCTATCTTTTGAACCTCTAGGTCTCAATGGAATCTACATCATGAATACCTATCCTAAACTCATATTATGCTATCTAAGACATTAGTACCTCATGATAATTCTAGGGCATTCCTCGCTTAGCTGCTATAAACTCGGGATATGACCTTCAGCCATTATCCTATAACCCCAATCGAGTCAATAACATCACCCAACCCAATTTCCAAATGACCCCTCTTATCGTCCGCAAAATAACCCAACATGAGACTACTTCTATTACCAACTCGGGCACATGTGTCTTCAACGGCCTCATGGTTAACACCCCACATCCCAATAAACATAGAAACGTAATACTCCCCATTTCATTCCCGAGTCTAGCACTATATCGTGAAAAGAAGTAAACTAGGTGTACATCCTAATCTTATTCATCACAAGATTATAGAAAGGAGTATAATAACAAATTGAGCATGATATTTATAGCATGTGTATATCCTAATCTTATTCATCACAATATACATCATAATCTTATTCATCACAATATACATGAGTCTAAGAGTCTCACAAATCATAAAGTTAAAACATTCTTACAAAGGCTCCCTGATCTGCACCATGGAGCATATGTTAACCAATTCATTTAGCACACTTATTAGTATCTTTTGTATGGTTGATTGCTATGTTTAGTTGGTTTTACATCACAGGGGGTTTAAATATCCTTTGTCGGTTTTCTTAATTAAAATCCCTCATTTTGTAGATTTATTTATACATGATGGATGCTATATCCTTAAGAGCATCTAGATCCTATTTTGTAAGCTTCATTGCAGATTGCTCGTAAGCACTTCGGAGTCATAGGCCATTCGTAAGGATGAAAGTTGACCGAAGCTCATGCGCTTAATCGTGGTAGTAGATGGAAATGCGCCAAAGAGAAAGGAGTTGAAGCTCGAATAAGTTTAAAAACAAGCACGATCGTTCCCTTCTGCACAGCCCATTCTAGACAATATGGTTATACGGCTAAGGGTGCAGGTTGTCAGCTTTTGCACGACCCATGCCATTTTGCTGGATCGTGCGGCTAAGTATAAGCATGGGCTGTGTTATTTTGCACAGCATGTGTGCCTTGAAGATCAAGATTGAAGAATCAGCCGGCGCCCCACGAGGATTTGCACGACCGCACCATTAGAAAAAAGAAATGCCCAGCTCTAACCCACACTCTCGTACGGATATGCATGGGCCCCGTCATTCAAAAAACTTGAAAACCCTTACAGTCGGTGGCCCGTGAAAATGTGCATGTCGCTCCGCTCAGAAGGCTAGGAAACCCCATCCAGCCGGCAACCCAGGTGCTTTTGCACAGGTCGTACCGCGCGGGCTATGTGCTATTACGAGGCCCGTGCCGCCGCATCAGCCTATGGTTTCTCCATTTTTTGTCTCTTTAAGGCCCATTTCCTACATACTATAAAAAAGGCAATGTTTACTGGGGTTTAAGAAGTTATAAAAAGAAGCATTAGTTGTATTTTCTATTCTCCTAGTTTCCAAGAGTTGGAAGAGAGAGAAAGGGAATAACCCACTCTCTCCCTTTAATCTTCCTAGTTTTGCCCAAGGGCATTGAATCCGTTGGTAAAATTTGGTTCAATGCTTAGGGAGTAGTTTATTTTCTTGGGGATCTAATTTTTATTCATGACTCGGTAGAGATTTTGTGAGATTTTACATTACCCTATCTTATATGTGTATGAATATTATGCTTGATTCGCTCTTTTACATTACCCCGGACTTTCCACTAGCCACTCTTTGGTAGTTGGTAGTGAGTACGAAAGTAACAAAATAAATTTCTATCTTTGTGAAGCGCTCCACAAATGAATTTATCTCCCATCAAAAAGATGGTTTGTTAGCAACCCCGCGGAGTGCAGATTGAATTTTTGTGCCGCTGCCAGGATGCTAGTTTAAAGATTTAATTGTTAACTTGCATTACTAGTTGGTAGAGTAGTTAGTATTTTTTATTTATTTTGTAGCTTCTTTGGATTTTTGTGTTGTTCTTTTTCGATAGTTATCCCAGTTACTTCTAATCTGTTTGCTAGTTCTTTCTCTTGGGAGTGATAGTGTCTAGCTTCTTGTTTATAGTACATACCCGTACCACGAACCTAGGAACTTTACACTATCTACCACAAAGAGCAGGTGATCAGAGAAGGAGAAGGAAGAGAACTAAAGAAGATATTCTACATGGACCAACTACTTTTGTTGAAGAAATAATTGAGATGACGGAAGACAATCGGACGCTTAGAGAGTTGAAGGCTCCAAATTTAGAGATTCAACCCCCATTGTATAGCCTTCCCGCCATTGCCACCTAATGTCACTTGTGAGCTGAAGAGCGACATGATCCAATGCTTGCCCATTTTCCATGGGATGGCCAGAGAGGATCCCAACAAACACTTGTCAGAGTTTCATTTGGTTTGTACCAATATGAAACCACCAGGGATGTTGGAGGAGGACTACAATTTGACTTCATTTCCTTTTTTGCAGCGAGATGCCACCAAGAATTGGCTCTGTTACCTACAACCGGGATGCATCACTTTCTGGATGGACATGAAGTGGAGTTTTCTCGGGAAATACTTCCTGGATTCAAAGTCTATGGGTCTGAAGAAGCAATTGTCAAATATTTTGCAACTAGCTAACGAGTTCTTGTATGAGTAATGAGAGAGATTTAAGTGGTTATTGGCTAGTTGCCCCTATCATCTATTCAAGGAACGCGACCTTCTCTATTACTTCTTTGAAGGCTCATGAGATGAAAACATGTGCATGGTTAATGCGGCATGGAATGGTTCTATAGCAAACAAAATCCCCAAAGATGAAATGTCACTGGTCGAGAAGCACTTGCTTCCATGATGAAAGAGTTCATGAAAGGGATAATGCAACAAGTGAAGGTGTGCAGAATTCGCAATTTGGATAATCCGACTAACACATGTCCACAAGTGGCTGAAAATTCCAAGGAGGTGAATGCCTTAGACTTCAATGGTGGGAATAGGCAGTTTTCTAGGGAGAACAACAAGGGTTCCGAGAGAACCAATGTGGGGATCGATAAGACCCCTATGCAAACTTCTTTAATCCCTGGTACCATGACCACTTGAACTTTTGGTGGCGCGAGGACAACCAAGGGTACAATCGAGGTGGACCACATCAACCTTACCCAAGGAAATAAAGACCTTTCAACACCAATGTTCCATTTTATAAGTCAGATTGGGATGAGATTACTGAGGCAATCAAACAATTGACAAAGAAGAATGATGTGTTCATGGAGCGAACAAGAAGCAAGATTTCTTAACTCAACACAAGAACCTTTTCAAGTATTAAGAATCTTGAAGTGCAAGTTGGTCAACTTGCCACTTTGGTGAGCCAGCTTGAGGCTAGAGAGTCTTGAAAGCTACCGTCCCAACCTAAGGTGAATCCATGCAATGTGAGTGCCTTGAAATTGAGAAGCAATACGGAGGCACACGAAGCCGAGAAAGAGGTCGTGCAAGAGGGAAAAACTATGGAATGCAATAAGAAAAATATCGAAGAAAAATATATAGTAGTTAAGGAAGAGCCCTCAAAGGAGCTCCCCACCACCGAGGCAAGGGCAACCCTATGTTGCCGTTTCCTAGTGCTCCACGGGGAAGACCAAAGGTTGCAACCAACGATGCTCAAATTCGCAAGTCTTCGAGAAGGTTGAGGTTAGAATTCCAATTCTTGATGTCATTGAACAAGTTCCCTCATATCTAGATTCTTGAAAAATACTTGCACTAAAAGACGGGACAAACCAACTACTCCCTCTGTCCCAACTAAAATTGTACTGCAATCATTAGCACAGTGTTTAAGAAACACCTTTAACCGTTAATATGTTTACCTATGTGTAATTATGGAAGATAAAAAGTTGGTATTTAGAAACTACTTGTTATTAAGAATTGAACAATATCATATATGATAATATTGTTGTTCATATATCTATTCAAATATGTGTTCAAACTTTAATAAAGAATAGTGTCAAAAAAGCAAGAATGCCATTTCAATTGGGACAGAGGGATCATAAAAAAATAGGTCAATTGAAATAGGGGGGAGTAGTCACTTTAGCTCATCACAACATACCTAAAAAGTGTGATGACCCTGGAATGTTTTCAATTCCTATTTCTCTAGGAGGTAAATTGGTGAAGAATGGTATGATTAACTCAGGTGCCTCTATAAATGTTATCCCATTTAATCTATATAAGAATCTTAACATAGGTGAACTTAGGGACACAAGGGTGATTTTCCAACTAGACTACCATTCCCAAGCTAACCCTAGAGGTAGAGTTAAGGATGTTATGGTTAGGGAAGGAAATCTAGTGTTTCCGGCAGATTTCTATGTCCTTGATGTAGTGCACGATAGAGGTGAACCCCCAATCTTATTGGGGAGAACATTCTTTAAAACATCAAGGACCAAAATAGATGTCTAGTTGGGAAAACTAACCCTAGAGGATGATGTTGACAAGGTTAGTTTTGAAGTTTACAAGTCTAAGCATGAATCGCCTATTTCTTCTCTTGCATACAATGGCATAACTTTGTGTGATGAATTTATTCAATGTGATTAGTCTTGCATGATTTATGGTGATGATTTCCTTGATGAGAGTGATGAGAGAAAGTATTCTTTGAACTTTGATTGTGGAAATGATGTTGATGACACTTATGTCATGCGTGCGTTTAGTGATGATATTTCTATTATGGATTTATTTTTCTATGCTCATAACATACATCGGTTGGTAGAGAGTGACGAGGACTTAAAACCTCCTAGGCCACCTCCTAAACCCGAGAAAATGGCTAAGGAGTCGATATTAGCTAAGGATAGGCATAGACTCTCTATTGTAGACAAGGAGCCAAAGGTAAGGGTGACACTTTGTGGATGCCTCTCCATAAAGATGTCATCATGGGTGGATTCGCAGATAGAGACTCTGGAGACTCAATTGTAGGTTTGTTTGAAGTAGAATGCTTGAAGAATAAGTCGTGAGGGCGACAATAAATATGCAGTGTTTTTCCTTGTTTTGTTTTTATATTCTTGGTAGTTGATTTTTGCATGTTTGTGTGATAAATAATTTTGTGTGGAATTCGGGTTGATTGTTAAGTCTAAAATCGAGTCTCGTGTTTGTGGTTAGAAGGAAATAGGATTTGGATGAAAAAAATTGTTAAGAATAAGGAAGGTGTTGGGGAACACGGGTCGTGTAATATACAAGGCTCGTGTAAGATGAGTAGGCATAAGGCCTTCATATGGCACGAGTCATGCCATGCCTTGTGCCTGTCGAAGAATACTGCAATGGGGGCAAAATTACATAATTTTGGTAGAATTGATTTTTTTTTTTCCAAAACAAGCACTTTTCCCCCATTTAATTTTGCAGATTTCTTCTTCCCTAAGTTGGTTAATGCAAGTTGTACTACACCAAACATTAAACCTTCCTTGAGCATTAATCTATAAAAAAAATTACTCCAAAAGTTTCTATTTTTGCCTAAACCATTACTACCCCTTTTTGCTTCTCTCCTAAACAACCCATTTTTAAAAGATCTTTGATTCTCTGAATATGAATTCAGAGTAATTTCTCCCGTCCATAAAGTTCATTTAACCCACTATAAGTACTTCAAAAATATACACCCTCACTTCACAATTTGAGGAATTCGAAAATTGGACACTTCCTCTCAAGGGAGAGCATTCTTTGCTTCTTGTGTGATTTTGAGCTCTTAGCTTCCAATTTCGGGTAGATTTTTTAGCTCTGTGTTTCCCTAATTTCTTTAGCATGATTATGTTATATGTGGGAAGCATGAAGTTCGATTTTTTTTTTTTATGTTTTAGGAAAGTATGTGGGTTATATGAATGTTTTTTGCGTTAACCTAAGTGTGGGGGGGAGTTTATGATCCTTGAGTAGAGATGACATAATTTTCCATGTGTTGGGTATTTAGGAAGAATGGTTTTTGTTAGGTAATTTTGATGCATATGCTTGTGTGTTCTTGCAATTACCATCTTTTCTTACAGTGGTAGAATGAGCTAAAAGGAGTATGCCGGTGAGTTCATAGAATTGGCCAACATTACAGGGAGTGCGGCTCGGAAATGGAAGTATCTCAATAAGACAAAGAGGACCATCTTAGAGACAAAATTTTCTATCAAGGAGACCTTGGAAGCACTAGGCCTACTCGAACTCGTCACCTACTTGCTAGGTCAGATAGGCCTAGAAGGCTTCCTAGAGATGCACTCCAAGACATACGTTAGGTGGACTTTGGAAATTTAGGCAACCGTGAAACAAACATCGGACAGTGACGGGAGGAGAACTATCACTTTCCACTTGGACGACAAGGAGTACTCGATGACTCATAGGGAGGTCACTCGAGCGTTTGGGTGGAAATACGGGAAGGAAGTTCAAAATACTCACCGACAAGAGCTTCTATTTTCGTTGAGCAACATTTGGCATAACTTAGTGGGTGTGGATATGAACCATTTTGGCTAGGGTACCGCAATAGTCCACCTAGCTTTACGGTACATGCATCCTATCCATGGGACTTCTTTACCACAGGGATATTTCTCAATGCCCCAACCGGCACGTGCAAATCCAAAGGGCGATGAATCCGGAGGGGATTTTCCACCCCAACTTGGTGGAGACTTTCATGGAAGAATGCATAGACATGGGGCAAAAGTCCTACAAGATACCCATGGGAGGCATGGTCGGGAATTTGGCGCAATACTTAGGATATTCGGCGCCCTCTCTCTTTGTTGTGGCAAACTTAGGTCGATCGGGGACAAGGTACACCATGGATATGTTGTAAAGGGCTTCAATAAGTGCCACCACCTCCTCGGATAATTGCTTTTATATGGTTATAGGATGGTGCCACAGTTTACAGCTGCATGGTACTTTTGCAACCCGAATGCACGGCCATCGACCACGAAATTGCCCTGAAGGACCTCTTCCAAGCTCATGATTTGAGGTTCGATAAGGCCTTCTACAACACCCTCTCGGCCTCAGACATGGACATTTATGAGGAAGATGGTGAGATTCCACCTAGAGTGCAACCTACCAGAACCAACGTACCTGCAGATTTCTTCGACCAATTTCACACATTTGGGGAACGATTTATGAGTTCAACCCAAATAGTGCAAGAGGTTGGTCACGCGATATGAGGGATGAGTTTGCAAATGGAGGAATTTGGGGCTAGGCTTTACACCGTGGATTACACCATAAGAGCTTGGGGAGTTAGGTTGGATTCCATTGAGCGGGAAGTTAAGGAGGAGTTTGTCATTGTTGATATGAGAGCCGAGGTGAATGAGGAATCTATAGAGAAATTGATTGATAGGATGCATGATTCAAAGCTTGAAGGCTTTCGTGATCACATTGAGAGAAAATAATTGAGGCAAGAAGAAAGAAGAAGATGATGCAAGCCGCGAAACATGAGAGTGGGGCTTTCGAGGTCCCAAGAGTAAGTGCTTACTATCATCCCTACTCAAATTTTTATTTTTTTCTTTTTATGATGCATTGGGAACAATGAATAGTTTAGGTGTGAGGGAGGGAGTAATTTGGCACTTTGGAGTTCAAACAAAATTCCTTTTTGTTTTGGTTTTTTTTTTGCTTATATTCATTGAAGTATGAATTCCACCTTTGGGAATTTTTGTGCTACACAAAAATAAAATGAAAATTTGAAGAAAAAAATGAAAATTTATATATACCCGGCTAAGTCGAAAACCCGAAAGGGCGACTTTGGCAACAATGTGAAAGGCTTGATAGGTTGAAAAACCAATGCAGAAATGAGAAGCCATGGTGTCAAAAAAAGGTGAGAAGTGAGCTCAAAAAGAAAAAAATGTGGGATGCTAGAATGAAAACCCGAAAGGGCTCCTAGGCAAAATAAGAGAAATTGAGAGAAACTGAAAAATCCTACGACTCTCTTTGATTGTATTTTACAAGTCCTTTTGGTAGAGTAACTTAGCTTCACACTCATTTTTGTGAACTTTACTTTTTTTTAATATGATTGGTTGGATAGGTTATCTTAGCTTCTTTGGGAGTGAGAGTTGTGAGATTCTTACATCTTTGGGGGAAGTAGCTAGGGTAGTCTAGGAACAAATATTGAATGTATTGGGGAACTCTTTGCATGCTATGTTCCGCGTAGATCTTTGCTCTTTCTTGTTTACTCGAGGACAAGTAAAGGTTTAAGTGTGGGGGAATTGATCTACACCTGGAAGCATGTTTTAACCAATGCATTTAGCACACTTATTAGTATCTTTTATATGGTTGATTGTTAGGTTTAGTTGGGTTTACATCACAAAGGGTTTACATAGCCTTTGTTGGTTTTCTTGCTTAAATCCCTCATTTTGTAGATTTATTTAGACCTAATGGATGCTATGTCCTTACGAGCATCTAGATCCTATTTTTTGAGTTTCATTGTAGATTACTCGTAATCACTTCAAAGTAGAAGACCAATGGCAAGAATGGTAGTAGATATTTGAAGGCCATTAGCAAGGATGGTAGTAGATCGAAGGGCACGCGCTTAATCGTGGTAGTAGATGGAAATGTACCAAATAGAAAGCAGTTGAAGCCCAGACAAGTTTGAATACTGGCATGGCCGTGCTCTTCTCCATGGCCCGTCCTAGCTAATATATGGGTGCAGCTAAGTAAGGGTGCAAGTCGGGTGCTTTTGCATGACCTGTGTCATTGTGTTGGCTTGTTCGGTTAAGTATATGTGCGGGCCGTGTCCTTTTGCAACACATGTGCACCTCGAAGATCAAGATTGGAGACCTAGTCAGTGCCCTGCCGTGCACCTCAAAGATCAAGATTGAAGACCAAACCGGTGCCCTGCAAGGATTTGCATGGCTACACTATCAAAAGAAGGAAATGCTCAGCTCCAGCCCGCGAGCTGCATGGATTTGCATGGGCTACGCCGTTCCGAAAGCCTGAAGACCCTTCCAGCCAGTGACCCACAGTGATGTGCATAGCTGCACCACTCAAAAGGCTAGGAAAACTCATCCAACTGGCAGCTCGTGCACTTTTGCATAGGTCGTTCCACGCAAGTCAAGTGTTATTGCACGACCTGTGCCGTTGCATCATCCTAGGGTTTCTTCATTTTTTGGCCTCTTTAATGCCCATTTTCTACCTACTATATAAAGAGGCTATGTCTTCTAGGGTTTAAGAAGTTAGAAATAAAAGCATTAGTTCTATTTTCTATTCTCTTAGTTTCTAAGAGTAGGTAGAAAGAGAAAGGGAATAACCATTCTCTCTCATTTTAATCTTCCTAGTTTTACCCAAGTGAATTGAATCCAATGGTAAAATTGAGTACAATGCTTAGGTAGTAGTTTATTTTCTTGGGGATCTAATTTGAATCATGACTTGGTAGAGATTTTATGAGATTTTAGATTACCCTATCTTATATGTGTATGAATATTATGCTTGATTTGTTTGTTACATTCTTAAAATGATGCATATTAATTTTACTATTTGATACACCATTGTTGTATGTAACATAAATCGCGCTAGTCTTGTTTCCCTTGGGAGTGTCCGGTTAGGATATGCGGGATTGCGAGTCCCAGCTATGTAAGTGTAGGTACATAGACCGTGAGCACCGAATGACCTTTGTCATTTCAACCCTAGAGTCATCGTGAGATGACGATTTGTTAGCCTCTATAGGCCTAGGGAGAAGCATTCATAGCGGAGGCCCGAGATGTAATTCTTTAGGGGAAAGAAGAGCGTGTAATGGTTGGACTATTTGATGCACTTTCCTAATTACGGGAGTGGTTTTGATAGAATAAACGTGAGCACCTTTGTGTGACAGACATTTGGAAATTTTGACTATAAACAACACATTGTGACATAGATATTGGGATAGATTTATACATCTTGTATTTAATAGAATCTAGGATCAAAATCATATACCGGTCATGTTACGCAAATATCCCAAGTCTTAGCTTAATATAGTTTAATCTCTAATTTTCTTGTTCAGTATTTTGCAGACAACCAACCCCCCCAAACCATGTTTGCAATTCTGGCTATTCTCGATACACAATCGGAGTGACGCTCAATTATGAGTCTTGCGTAGTTAACTTTTGAATCCTAGAATCTCTGTGGACGGCCCCAAATTTCTACTAGCTACTCGTTGGTTGTTGGTAGTGAGTACGGAAGAAACAATATAAATTTCTATCTTTATGAAGCACTCCGCGGGTGAATTTATCTCCCTTCAAAAGGATGGTTTGTAAGTGACCCCACGTTGTGCGGATCAAAATTTGGGGAAAGAGGTGCGCGTAACGGTTGGACTGTTTGATGCACTTTCCTAATTACGAAGGTGTTGTTGATAAAATAGACGTGATCGTCTTTGTGTGGCAGACATTCTGACGTGTTGACTGTCAACCATACTATGTGACATAGACATTGGGATGGGTTTATACGTTTTGTATTTGATAGAATCTAGGATCAAAATCATATATCTGTCATGTTATGAAAATATCCCCAAGTCTTTGCTTAATATAGTTTAATCTCTTATTTTGCATGTTCAGTAGTTTGTAGACAACCCCTCCTCCCGGTCCCTAAAACCATGTTGGAAACACTGGTTATTCCCAACACACAATTGGAGTGACTCCCGATTGTGAGTTTTGTGTAGTTAAATTTTGAATCCTAGCATCTCTGTGGATAACCCCGAACTTTCCACTAGCTACTCTTTGGTAGTTGGTAGTGAATACGGGAGCAACAATATAAACTTCACTCTTTGTGAAGCGCTTCACGGGTTAATTTATCTCTTGTCAAAAGGATGATTTTTTAGTAACCTCGTGGAGTGTGGATCACTCCCAAGTCATAAATATAAGATACTATAATATATTCCATAATAAGTTTGGGTTCAAAATACACAAATGAGATGAACTAATGAAGAAAAAAGTAAAAAATACCAATGTGAAAATCCACCTCCTATACATCAATCCAAACTTCTAAGCACAAATCTAAGCTAGTAATGAAAATACATCATAGATATATAAGAACCCATGAAAAATATGTAAAAACTAATAAAATAAGAAGAAAATCTAGAGTTTTGAAGGCCCAAGTCGGGCTCAGGGTGAAAGGGAGGCAAAAGAAGATTTTTTATAGGGGGAGAGGGAGAGAGAGAGAGAGAGAGAGAGAGAATAGGGGAATAGGACAAGTGGAAATTAAGTCTTAAATGGTCCGTGCTATTTAACTACACAGTTATATGCCCAGGGCACGAATCATGTGTTTTTGCCTGACTGTTCTTCAGTTTTGGCCCCAACTCATTTTCGTCGCTAGGGGTGAACCGTTGAACCGTTTTGGGAGTTCTTGTAGTTGAATATACAGTGCTCACAAAGATAAATCCAATGATGCCACCAATGGATGCCACTTCATCTCGGAAATTTCTCAGAAATAAGTTTCAAAGATCAAATCAACTCTTCACCCATTACTTTTCTTTCCTTCTTCACTCTATCTTTTACCACTTTGTGAGTGGCCTTCCATGTTCTACCATTCTTATGAATGGCCTTCTTCATTCTCCTGCCATCCTTGTGAATGGACTTCTCTATGATGGTCTCTAAATAAGCTCACAAAACAAGTAGAAATTGACCAATTCATAGAGGTAAAAAACGTTAGACACTAAATTTTTACAAGATAGGGAAATTAGAACGAATAACCACACAAGGGGATTATAATCCCCATCATCTAAAACACCTAATAATCTAACTATCCACCAATAAAAGTATCTACAAAGTGGTGATAAATGCTCAAAGAAAACATACATTCCTGTCTCATCAATGCACGACTTCACATACGCCTTAAACCCACTAACTGATGACACAAGTGTGCAACCACGAGTTGCCAATCCACAAGGACTAGCAACACACCACAACAGTGTAACCCTCTTTAAGAAAACCTCACTTAGCTAAACTCATAGAAAATTTTAGAATAGCGATAAAAGATAAACTGTTTATACAAATAAAAAATTCACATTACAATCCTTACTACTATCTAAATACACATTAAATGGCCCAAGTGGCAAACATCCCAATGTTACAAAATAATCATAACTATAACAGAACCCTATGATAGGAAGATAGATTTCATCCCACCATTCATGTTTAAGTGGTACACCCAACCCAGAAACACCACTATCATATCCTACTAGTTTAACGAGCAAAGCAAAACAATAATATTGCTTCAATTAAAACGCCAAACCACCTGAAAAGAAATACAGACGGCTGATTCGATCAGAACCACCGCCTGTACAATACTCCTCTTTCCCACAACTATAATCTTGAGAAGAGCTGGGCTACGAAACCCTTATTAGTTCTTCTCCAGACCCATCTGTCGAGTTCTCTAATTGGTGTGATAACACCACCTTCCTTCCCTCTCATACATTCTTTGGTCTCATTCACCGATCCTGCAAAAGTATACACCAAAGCTAAATTAACCTAAACAACCCAAAATGAAAGTTCATACAGTACAATCTAAACATACTTACTAATCAACTCATAAACAAAAACAATATCCAACATAACCATTTTCGTCATAACTGAAAAGACTTTGCGGAAACAATTCTATGATGATGACTCTTATATATAGACATTACATGGCGTAGTTCATTAAGTCATTGTAATCTTCAAAGGAACTTAAGAAACCTCACGATTCCTGAGAAAGTAGCTAGCCAAAAAGACTGCCTGGGAATACGGAACAAAAAATTTCGTTAAAAAGTCAAAACCAGTGTGGCTTCTTTACAACTTGGTTTGAAACAAAACCCACAAATAAGTTATGACTTAAAAACATATCGCACCAAGGTTAAGAGAGCACGACCTCACATACGCTTTGAAATTAACAACCTCGCGAGTAGTTATATACTTCCACCTTTGTACCATTTAATGAAATTTGTAAACTAAGTATACACTGTGGAGACTTATAATGGAAACCACAGTGGTACAACAACAATGGAATTTGACACAGCTTCTCATACGCTTGAAACACAGCTAGTGACACAAGTGACCAACCTTTAGCTACTAAACTACGAGGACTATAAATGAATCCCAATAGTACCATGTCATACAATCATATGATAACAGAACAAATAATCACAACATCTTTAAAACTTTATTCATAGGGAAACAAATTCACTTACATACAATGCCTCATCGGCAACCCCCTAGAAAAAGCTAAAACCATCTAAACTAATCCTCCTTCCAATTACCTGAACAGCTAGCACCATTATCCTCTTCGAGTATGCTAATGGGACCAAACATCTCGAAACATTAAAGTGGTTGTCGCAGTAGTTCTTCGATGATATTAGGGATTTCATCTCTCACTTCAATTTTGTCCTCTTTATACTTGTCATACACTGATTGCGCGAGCTTATTGAGCATAGGAAATCTTGGCAACTTCTCTAACTCATAAATAAGAGGAAAGAGATGTGGGTTATCAGTAGTCATCTGATCATATGTCTTATCCAAAGCATGCAAAGCATGAGCCTCGCCTAGATTTACTGCATCACCGTCTCACGGCCCTTCAATAACTAAATCAGGGTTCTGCTCACGCACCTTTCCCCATGCACGCAATAACTCTAGATCAGCGACCTTAAGATACACCTTCGCAAAAAAGTTGTAGAAATTCCATGATTTTAACAAACTGTATACCAGTGCCAGGGATACCTAATATTAGCACAATCACATTCTGTAGCTTATATAATTGCCAATCTAGCTTCGAGTTTACCTTATTCCTCTCCTCCACACCCTTTTCCAGCATCCGAAACTTCTCCACGGCTTGGTTAAACATTTCTTGCAACCGGTTCACCACCAACGTAACATCCTTCACCATCTTTCCCAACTACAAAACTAAACCAACCTTAATAAACAATTATGCATAATAAAACTAATACACCAAAAAACTAAACTCATACCTGGGCCAACTGAGTCGGAACGTCTTCCATGGCCACAACAGTAGACTTACCAAATTTTACACCCCTCGGAGGGGGGGCAAACCTAGAAGGAGTGTCCCCAGATCCCTCCACAGCCTTACCCTTCTTACGAATACGACGCTCTGCCACAACCTTTACGTCCTTCCCCTCGTTCTTTTCTTTGTTATCCGTAGGCAGCTGAACACCAACCTTGGACAAACTCATCCCTACATAACACCTAAAAAATCAATATAAATATACAGTTACTAAAATAATTTATCATAGGGAAATTACAATGAAAACAACCTTGCTTCCCCTGAGGACAAATTATCTCCATAGCATGTAGTAACATTTCCTTAACAAGTTGACTCTCCCTAGCCAACCTCCCTACTTTCTTAGGCCGGGTTCAATTACGACAGCACGGTTCCAGGGGGGAACAGACAAACCTTATACATCCTTAATGAATATTTGTCCTTCCAAAAACCACAATTACAAGAAAAAAATCCACAAGTTGAATTGTAGACATCGTAGGATAAAATGTACAAATATCCATGGTTAAGCGAGAGCTGCATCTAGGACGAACCTGCTCAATGACTCCAATGAAAGAGAAATAACTTCAAGTACGCCCCACCAAATCATGACTTTCACTTTTTATAATTTCCGTATCAGAAATTGTGCCTCAAAAAGTGCACATTTTTAATACATATAGGTTACGTAAGTCAGTTGAAAAAGGAGTCGTCAATTGTTAAACGTGCCTCATAATGATTACTTACCAATGTGAATATCAATTTATCTTAATTTATGAAACAAGATATCTCCACAAATGAACAATATTTTACTTCAACCGCGTAGCCCCATAACGCTTTGTGATTAGATTTGATATTTTTACTCAAAATGAGCACACGATGTGCTCATTTTGAATAGAATACACAAATACTACACTCACAGGGAACATAGGGGTTGAGGGGCTTATGGTTTCTACCATACTCTCGCAGTCATAGTTCGCTATGGCTACTATCGCTTAGAGCAACAAAGTGTACCTAACCTCGCCAGCTCATGGGAAACTACCTCACGCAACAGGAACGAAACCACCACTATTAGTACGTGCCCCATTAAGACCCACGATCTAACAAGAAATGAGCAAATAACACAAGCCACGATAACACGATTGCGATGCCTGTAAAAGGAGAATAGAAGTAAGAATCTGGATGCATGCAAACACGGGGATTTATAAAATACTAATTTAAACATCAGAATTTTTTTCCGAGGACAACCCCAGAAAGTTTCTTGCATGTACCCGGAGAAGCGGAACAAATAGACTGGTCTCGTAGTCTACCTTAACTCGGAAGGAACCCCGCTTCATAAATAATATCTCTTTTATCATATGAATGCTCATGAATAATTTTCTTGGCTTTTTATGGTATATCATCATATTTTTATTCTAATTTTGTAGCTAAATATGTGAATTGTAACTCTGTTGACCCTTTAAATCACTTCTTCAATAGATGCAAAAAAAAAATTTTAAAGATCAAACCTTCACCATGTGAGAGGAGAAATATATAGGCACCCCTGACCATTTTCAAAAGAGAACAACATTGTTTACATCATTTCCTTACAGACCTTCACTGCTTCATCCCTTCAATCCAAACTGTGTTTCCTACTTAGTAAAAGGAGATCGTTTTGGATGTGTTTCCTACTTAGTAAAAGGAGATCGTTTTGGATGTGTTTCCTTGCATTAGCCTTCGCCCCACGTATTATTAGCCTAATAAAGGTAAGATATTCAATAAAATCACACTTTTAAATTGCAGAATATGTGATTCTTCAATAAATGTGAACTCCACGTAGATGTTTGGAATTTTTTCCCACAAAATCCTTGAGCTTCCCGTGTTGTTTTTTTCTACCATTTGGCACGTCCCTTTTTTTTAAAGCCTGACAAGTTTCCCAACCTTCATTGGTGACCTAGAATTTAGAAATTGCAAGAAACGTTGCAGAGGAGAAAAGTTCAACAATTAATGAAAATAACATTTCCTTGACTGAGTTCGAAATTTTGAAAACGTCTACTTATTAAAAAGCATAAATTAAGGATCAAATAACAGGATACTGAAGGAAACCATTATTTCAATAGCAAGAAGGCTTTAATGAATCTCTAGTTGGCTATGAGCCCAACTGGGCTTTCTGCAACCTTATGGTCACAGTCCTCTCCGATGCACCAATAGTAACACTGCCAATTAACCGTCGAACCATTTGAACAATCTTTATAGCAGTATTGTTCGCACGGTGACTTTTCAGACTCTAACGAATAAATTTTTGGAATTCTCTCTGCTCCTGCACATGCCTTTGTTGCCACTAACATCAGCGAAAGTGTAATAATCACTGCGATCTTCATATCCATGATTATTGCTCTTCAAATGCGCTGCACAACAAGCATTTGAGATATTTTTATGCACATAGTATACTGTAAGAGCTGGTATGTTCAATATGAAAGATATGAATCACGTGGAATGGCCGACATTAATGAATGTAGTTCAATCAAATTTGTGTGCATCATTTGCTTACTATATGGATTCATTTCTTACGGGATATTATTCTCCTTGTGTGAAATATATGGGAAATAATCTTTTATCATAAAATTTTCACTTCTATAGAAACACTTTTATGCAATGTTTTTTTCTTTTACAATTTCTTAAACACATATCTTAAGATGGGGAAGTCTTAACAAAGGTGGTAGAAGAGAAAAATGCATAGATATATATAACCCTAAATAATTCACATAAGTATAAATATAACTTTCTGATAATTGAAAGTGCCAATATAACCCAAGATAATAAGGGAAAGTGCAAATATAACCCTATCCGAAAAATTTAAGCTGGAATTCGGTGAAATATCATTTGTACCCCTCTTTAAAAACAAAATAAAGCAAAATTACTATCTTACCCCTAGCCCTAACCTTGACCTTAATCTACCCGCTGCACAATTCTATCAATCTTCCCCTCCCGAGTCCGTCCCACACACACACCCTTACCGCCACTCTTCACACTTCACCACCTCGCCACCCATTTTCAACTCCTTCAACCACCACCCCATCTTTTTGCCCACATAAAAGAGACCCGACTTCCGGGCCCGAGCCGACGATGAAGACGGAGATCCGAAGGGCCCCGTCGACTGTCAAGCGCCACCACCGCAATTACCACCGGTGCTCCCGGCGAAAGTAAATACGGGAACATCGTTGTAGTGCAAGGTAAGAGTCTTGTCTCGACGCAATGGTAGGCTTAAAAAAAGACTGTGGATTATAGAATCAAGGAATTCAAAAGTGATGGGGCTTTTGATTTTGGCTTCAGCAGACAGTGGAGGAGGAGGAGGCGGGCAAAGGTATGTATTGAGAGGGGTGGGCGACGGAGGGGATTCCGTTATGATGGTAAGACTGTGATGGTGGGGTGGCTGTGGTTTGGGGTAGGATGAGGGGTGGTGGTGGAGGCGGTCCGGTGGTGAGGGTAGGGATGGTAGTAGTGGTGGGGCTCGGGCGGTGAGGGTGGGGGTGGTGGTGGTGGTCGGGAATGGGAGTGGTGGTGACCGAGAATGGGGTGGTTGTGGCCTGGTGATGAGGGTAGTGAGGGTGGGGGTAAAAATGTCCTAACACTTTTAGGTTTTAGGTCAGGGGGTACTTTGGTCATTTTATGTGCGGTCAACGCCGGTCAATGCCAGAAATGGTGTGTTAGGGTTATATTTTCACTTTCATCAATTAGTTAAGCTTGTTTTGTCTCTAAAAATTATTTTAGAGTTATATTTGCACTTTCTCAAGTATATAGGGTTATATTTGTATATATCCCCAAAACAATATGCCACTTTCCGTGGGGGATATATATAGGATTCCCAGACCTTAAATGAATGATAAAGTTATTAAAAAAAACGATATACTTGAACAAAGCAAAATAGGAAAATGAATGGGTTGCTGCAAAACCTATTCCTAGGGCAAGCAAAGAAGTTGCTGCAAACTTGTGTACGAGATTTCATAAGACCTAATGTGTAACCTATTTCCCAGTAGCTGTGAAGTGCATGATTCCTAAAAAACTCAAACTCCACACCCCTTGTTATTTGTGTCGTAGGCCACGTGCACTTTATGCTACTCTTGAATAGGTTTGGACAGTATTGAGGCTCAGATTCACTCTTCTGATTGAGGGGAGCCTGAGTTCATCACCCTTGAGTGCTTTTTAATCTCTTCCTGCTGCATTAGAAAGGTCCTCCCCTGTTGATCACCTCGTGAAGTTTCAAGTTCCTGCACCACTTTGTTTCCTTCTCTATGAATGTGGTGGTAGCTGATGTGAGAATCTCCACTCATCTGCCATAACAGCCATAATGATTGTTTCAGCTTCCAAGGAGCCCGTTTTTCCTTTTTGTTTAATGTGTTAACAACCTGCAATGAATCCATTTAGACAGTTAGTAGGAGCAACAGAAGTTGGCGGTTACCTGAACTGTAGCTAAGACTGCCTGGAGCTCTGCCTCTAAAGCATTTTCCACCTGGATCTACTTCATTTATGTTAATACCAGAATTTGCTATACTCCTGTTGATGATCTCCTCCAGTCCAACATGCACCTAAACCTACTAGACAGACAAACTAAGGTCAGGCAGGCAGGTGCAGAGTCATGCCTGCTCTGACGTTCCAGTCAACCATGTTTTCTATGTAGAAGCGTATCTAGGTGAATAGTGATATGATTGTAAAATCTTAACTCAATTTCTGCATGTTCCACTTGTTGTATGCGGTTGGTGGCTGATGGGACATTCGTCGTCCCATCAGCCCATCTTTTCTCTCTTCCCGTTACCTCCTAGAGCAAGTTGGGCTTGCTCTTTTCTTCTTGCCATCTGGGTTGAAAGCCTAGGCATTAGACCGCACTGGCCCATACCTTATCAATTCCCCCCAGCCCAATACCTTATTAGCCCTGGGGGATTCAGGCGAGGGTTTGACTCTGTCCTTGGTGCACCTTGCGTTCCAAGGAACAGATCCTACGCCTGAAGCCTGCTTCGTATGTTCTGCCTGAATTTACACTTTCTTGTTTTCTTTTTTGGGAGGAAAATGAGTGGTTTTGATGATTATAATCATTTGGATCTTACTGCGTCGTTTCCTTAATGGGCAATTTAGCGGTTACGCTATCTGTCCATAGATCTATCACGTGTCTGTCTTCTGATGGTTCCTCACATGCAATAATCATTTAAGACTCGATTTTTCCGAGGTGGTTCATTATTCCACTGTCACCTCATTTTCTTGGGAATATCTTGGGCCTGTTACGCCTGCTTCTTTCCATTTTCTTCCTTCCGCTCTTTCTATGTTCTCTTCTGCTTCTGTCCAAAGCTTTTTCGGCAATCTCTTCATCTTTCTTAGTTACTCTTCCTTGCCTTTTCTTATCTTTTTTCTTTTCATCATGGTTTCCACCCTCGGTTCTACAAAAAGTGAGTCATACTATGATACCACCCAAACTGAATATCGTTCCGCCTGCACTCTGCTTGAAAATTATTTTGCTGCCGCAGGGGTTAGTTTTGTCAATATTCGTGAGCATGTGGTTTTGCCTCGTGACTCTCATACTGTCCTAGAGGTCCCTGAGGGTATGATTTCCAACTACCTAGAAACTTTAGAGACTTGTTGCCTTATGTTTCCTTTGTCTCCCTTTTTCCAATCTAATCTGGGCGTTTTTGGGCTAGAGTTGACCAATCTCCCTCCCAGCTCCGTTCGGGTTCTCCTGCGTTTTGAGGTTCTTTGTCGCCTTCTACGGGCAGAGTCATTGATTACCCTATTTTGGGTCTTTTGTCACTTAGTCCAGATACCCCCGGTCTAAACTTTTTTGAAGTTCCTACAGGATGGGGTCAAGCTTTTTACCGACCTCCCCATCCACGTTGACTGGAAATGGAGGTTCATTTTTGGGGAGGAGGAGCTTGTCTTGGGCTTTGAGAAAGAGCGACCAGTCTATCCGCTTGGCCCGGAGAGAAAGCAGGGTGCCCGTCATAGCACCACTGAGGTGGCAGCCTTGCAGTCCCTCATCTCCCGCCTGGAAGCGGTGAGCGTGAGATCAAACCGGGTTTTTCAAGACTCCGTCCCACGGATTATTGGAATTCCTTCTCTGCCTTCTGATCTTTCTCCTCGGGATAGGCCTGCACATCTAAGTGGTATAGGTTTAGCGGATTTTTCCACCTGCCGTATCTTTTCAAACTGCCTTCACGTCTTGTCCTCTTCATTTTTCTTTGCTTTTCTCTTACTTGTTTGCCTTGTTTTTTTCCAGAGATGTCCGTTAGTAAATCTCTCGGGGACCTTTTGAAGTTGCCACATCGTGTCGCTAGCTCTCGTCCTCCGCTCAAAGGCAAGGATACGGTGGGTGTCGTCGACCAGAAAGAAAAAGCCATTCTGTTGTCTGACACTGTGGTTTCCGATGAGGATCCCCTGCAGATTAAAACCCATTTTCGTCTCGTAAAGAAAGACTATGGTGGTGCTAATCATCCTGTCACCAAGATTATCCCTGACGTGATTCCTGAGACTCTGGGCTCTCAGCTTGTTGGTCAGCCGCAAGGTGGTGCCCTTGTCGTCCATCCTGGTCAGTCAATTCCATTCTCATATATCTTTACCCGTAGCTCCTCTGCTCGGAGTATCCTGGACCAAGTTCATTTCTCAGGTCCTGCTTATCTCGCACTTTAACGCTTGGCTCAGGGAGCATTCTTTGAATGTGGTCGACGCCACCTCCTTTGTTGACCGTTCTGCGTCTTCCGCCCTTAATACGTTCTCATCTGTCTCCCTCATCTCCTGTCTTTCTTCTGTGTTCCTTGACTGTTCTTTTTTTCTTACCTTGTCCCCAGATCCTCTGTTCGTCAAGAGTCATATACGCAAGCTCGATAGCCTGCAAGCCAAGAACAACGAGCTCAAGCATGGGATTGACTCCCTCAAACATAAAGCGCAATGGGTCAATGAGTTAGAGCGAGACCTTGAGCTGTAGAAAGTAGTTTCGGCCTCCTTGCAGTCTTTCCTGACCCAATCTAAAGCCTAGAATGTCAATCTTTGTGCCTTCCTTGATTGGACCTTCACTCCCGGCTTCCTGAGTCTTTACTAATGCGTTGTGTGGAGTAATAAAGATTTTGAGATGCTGAGTGAGGCCCTAATGAAAGCCATCACATTTTATTCCCGTAGCGAGGATGAAGAGGTGAAGCGCGTCGGGCTGGGCAACGCTTTCGTCCCCTTTTATGAACACAGCTTCACTGAGTATTTCTCCAAGTTACGTTCAGACATGACAACCGAGGGGGTTGACAACTGGAATTTGGATAACATGTTGGTTGAGTCTGATTCCCATTCTACCAGCGAGAAGGTTCAAGATGGGGGCGGTGAGTGCAAGACTGCGGTTGGGGAGGCTCGGGAAAGTGAGGGGAATGAAGTAGCTGGTGGCCAGAAGCCTTGAAGATTATCTTTATAACTTGTCTCTGTTTTTCATCTGGTGTGTATTAAGACAATATCTACTTTCTGCATTTTTTTGGGGTGTGTCTTCCTCTTTTCTGAACCTCATACCAATTTGGACTCAATCACTTGCGAACTATTAGTCCTTGTGTATTTTGCTTGTTTGCCTTATTTGTGGTATTCGTGTTGTTTTGTGCTGGGGGGAATCATTTCCCCTTCCTTAGAGTGTTGTTTTAACATTGCCAACACTTTTCTTTTTCTAACACTGCCAACATTTTCCTTAGAGTGCCGTTTTCACACTTCCTTAAAGTGTTCTTTTTTCTGGCCTACTTCTGGGTAGGTCTTTGCTTGATGTGACCGTACTGCTGGGCTAGAGCTTGCATATTTTTTACCTTTTGATCCAGCCTATATTTTACTATATGCTGGGGTCAGGTTTTCCAGTTTGGTCTACTTGGACCTAGCCTGTGATTTGCTAGCTATTGAGGCCAGGGTTGTAATTCTGACCGGATCCTCTTTTAATACTCCATTTGGAACCAGCCTATAATCAGCTAGTTGTTGGGAGCCAAGATTTTAATTTTGGCTAGAGTTTTCTTTCCTTTTGCTTGTTGGGGACTCTCTGGTAGCTGTTATAGGCATGGTCATGTATGCCCAAAACATGCTTACTAGATCTTCCCCTTCTCCCTTAGCCTGCCCCAGCCTTCACTTTAGCCCCTGAAATATTGTTATGTTCATCACTTCTATATGCCTATTTGCATGTGGTTGGGCTACGGACGTGAACTGTTGCCTTATGCTCAGGTCAGCACACCACTACCTAAAAGGTTCATTAGCAAACTTTTTTCGTTGTCGCTCACTATCACCTATGAGATATCGAACTTGCACACTATGCTTCACCAGGAAAAGTTTGTGACCCTTCTCCCCGTTATACTTGCTACAGCCTCAGCCTCAGCTTCTACCCACTTTGTGAAGTAGTCTATCGCTACCACCAGGAACCTCTTTCTCCCTACTACCTTGGAAAATGTCCCTACTATGTCAATTCCCCATTTGACAAAGGGCCAAGCTGATATTATGCTAGTCATTCGCTCTGCAGGGAGCCTCTGCACCTTGGCATGTTCTTCCATCTCTGACATTCATTGACCATTTTTTCTGAATCTGCTCGGTTAGCCAGTAGAAGCCTGCAATTACTGCCCGCAGCACAACTGTTCTTGATCCTTGGTGACTGTAGCAACTTCACTCATGTATTTCTCTAAGGATCGTGTCTGCCTTCTTGGGCTCTGTGCACCTAAGCCACAGCTCAGTGTAACCCCTTTTGTACAAAATTCCGCTCTTCATGGCGTATTGTAGTGTCTTTCTCTTTATTGTTCTGGCATCTTTATCATCTGCTGGTAGTGTTTCATATTCCAGATAATTTTGGATGGGTTTGTCCAGTCGGCTGTTGCCCTCTATATCACTCTCACCCACCCTACATCTATCGACCTCCATTCCAACTCCTCCACTAACACTGACTTAGTCAAGTGTGCATTTGTGGAGGATGCTAGTTTTCTCAGTGAGTCTGCTCTAGTGTTCTGTGACCTCGGGACTCTGGTGATGTCAAATTCTTCAAACTCATATGCCAGGCTCCTGACTTTATCAATATATTTCATTATCATTGGCTTCTTGGCAACTTACTGCCCATTGTACTGATAGGCTACCAACTTCGAGTCCCCTTAGGCCTGCAGTTTCTTTGATCCCAGCTTCTTAGCTATCTCCATGCTCACTATTAGCACCTCGTATTTTACTTTGTTATTTGAAGTTGGGAACTTGAAACGTAGGGCGTAAGTTGACTGAATGCCTTCCGGGTTTGATATTACCAGGCACACACCTGTTCCTTCCACTCCGAAAGCTCCATCCAGATACAACTTCCACACATATGTCCCTATCAGTTCGCCTTGGCTCGTAGCCTGGGCTGGACTCCGTTCTTCTTCCACTGCCTTCTTCTTTCTTTCCTTGGGCATTTCTTCCAGAAAGTCTTCCATTACTTGCCCCTTTATTGCTTTCCTTGAGGCGTGCTCTCCTAGCTCAACTGCCCACTTATTTGTCTACACATCCCTTCAGAGTTTTGAAAAAGGAGAGTGCCCTCTCTGCTGCTCGGGACATGAAATGGTTTATGGCTGCCAGCTTCATGTTCAGGGTCTAGACCTCCTTAACCGTGCTCGGCGACTTCATCTCCAAAATTGCTTTTATCTTCTTGGGGTTTTCCTGTAAATCCTCATTTGACGCCATGTGTCCTAGGAATTTCCCCGCCCCCACTCTGAAATGACACTTGGCTGGTTCAGTTTCACCTTTTTCTTCTTAATATCCTCCACAAAGGTATCATACTGACTGCTCTTTATCACATTGTCGTCCACATACACCTCCAAATTCCTTCTAATCAATTTCTGGAAGATTTTGTCCACCACCCTTTGGTATGTGGCCCTGGCATTTCTCAGGCCGAATGGCATTATTCGGTAGCCAAAGGTCTCTTTCTCGGTAATAAAAGTAGTTTTTTCTACATCACGCTCTAGCATGGGGATCGGATGTTATCTCTTATATGCATCAAGGAAACATTAAATTTGATAGTTTGTAAGAGCATCTACCTTTTGGTCAATTACCAGCAGCGGGTAGCAGTTCTTGGGGCAGACCCTGTCCAGATTCGTGTAATCCACGCACATCCTCCAGTTGTTGTTTGTCTTTTTCACCAACACAGGGTTAGCCAGCCAGGTTGGGAATTTCTTTTAGGATCCATGTTGTAACCAGATGGCTTACCTTCCTGTTCACTAACTAATTCCTCTCCCTGCAGAGCATCCTCCGATTTTGTTTGATAGGCTTGTGAGACAGATCAACTTTCAGCTCATGACAGCCAACATTCTTTGGCACCCTGATCATGTCCTCCGGTTTCTGGGCGAAGGCTCACCTGTTCTCCTTCAACACCTTTACCAGCTGGTTTTCACCTCAGGTGGAAGGGACATTCCCACCTGTACTGATTGGTCTCCACTCAGCTTTACCGCTTCCATTTCTACATCTAACCTTGATGGGGGTCATCTTTGCTCACGATCATTCTAACAGGCCTGGCCTTGCGGACTTGTCCATTTTGACTACTTCTCCAATCTTCTTGTTTGCGTTTGCTGAGAGAAATTATGTGGCACACTCTAGCCCTCTGCTGGTCTCTCTTGACCGAGGCTATTCCTCCCCTGGTTCGGAACTTCAACAGGAGGTGCAGGGTTGACACTATTCCCTTTAGCAGTGTTAAAACCAGCCTGCCCAATATCAAATTATACGGGTTTTGCGCTTTCACGACTATGAAATCCATATCCCCAGTCCTGCTTCTATCTCCTTCTTTTTCTGTTACATGAAGGAGTATGGTTCCTTCTAGCCATACTGTCATTTCTGTAAAGTCCACTAGTGGGTTGTTCATTTGTTCTAACTTCCTCCTTGTGTTCTTGTCCAGCTTCTTAAAGCAATGCCAATACATGATTTCCGCAAAACTTTCGCTGGCTACTTATGCCCAATGAATCCTTTTGTCCATCACTCTAACCGTTATTACCAGCACATCACCACCAGCCGGCCTATCTGGTATCGGGTCGTTGGTGTCAAACATTATTTCTTTGGTTGCACCTAGTTTTCTCTCTGCTAGCGTTGGCTGTGATGTCTCCCTACAGCATGCCTTTCGGTGAGCATCGGTCCCTCATCGTGCGTTTCCACCTATGATAGTGTATATGTCTGTTACCGTTGTTGTCCTTCCCAGGGGTGTCTTCCTTTCACCCTTTTCCTCGCTATTCCCCCTTCTCGACCCTAGCAACCTCATTTCCTTTGTCCTGCCTCCGCTCTCTGTCGGGGCTTCTTACTCTGCCACACCCATCCTGCGGCCTGCAGGATCCTCCCTACCTATTCTTGTTCTGGTAGGTTGCCTTGTTGTGTGTCATGACCATAGTAGTCATGGTGATAACAAAACTAGGACTTATCTCTCTTGTCAGGATTTTTCTTCATCCTCATTGGCACATCCAGTATGCCCTTCCTCGCGCATAGGGTAAAGATTTCTTTGGGCATTTTGATCAGCGGGGTGAATATCCTTTCCGACCTTTTGAACGTATTTGGGATCTGCTGGATACTTGTTTTGATGCTCCCAGCTTTCCTCGCATTTCCATCCATGCCCGTGTCGGCCTTCCGCTGGTTGTGACCATCATGTGTTTCCTTCATTCTCTTGTCGGCTAGATCTGCCCTGTTAAGGTTTTTAACTCTCCTCATCAATTCGTCAATCATCTTAAGTGGGTCCAGGGTGCAGTCCCTCAATAACAACTCGTGCCTCAAACCATTTATAATGTGTCAATGAGGAATTAGATGCTCCTCTCATCCACCTGGTTTGTCTCATCGTTGAATCGCTCCTAATACGCTGACCGTGTCTCTGCTGTCTTTTGCCTGATGGCCAGCAGCTTGGACCTCATATTCCAAAACTTCTTTCTTTGCATGAAGCGAGTCAGGAACTTCTGCTCTAGTTGACTGAAGTTGTCAATCGTCTCATCCTCAAAGTTTTTGAACCACACCATGGCTGCTGTTGTCAGGGTAGTTGCAAACACCTTTCACCTGATGGTCTGCAATGTTGCGAAGGTGGCCATGTTGGTGCAGAATGTGTGAAAATAATCCTACGGGTGTTCCTCGTCGTTATACTGGCCCAGGTTCGCTAGTATCTATAGCTTTGGATCAGCCATAAACAACTGTATCCTCTAGGTGAACGGCAATCCCCTACTCTCTTTCCCCGACTCCTCTTCCATTCCTCTTAGCGGGGCCTTGCCCCTGGCCTACTTTTCCCCCCTCGGGAGTGGTAGAAAGCCTTTTCTCCATTTGTGATCCGCTGCAGTCTCTCCACCTCCACTCTGATCCTTTCTTCCAGAGGTGGCTGTGCTTTTTTCATTCTTCCCTCTGGGTCATCTCTGACCCCCTCTCCCCTCGACTAGGTGTTTCATTGTCACCCTCTTGCTTTGGGAAGAGCTCAGTTGGTTGCAGATCATGTCCCCTTCACTTCGTCCTGCCATTTTTCTTTTCCTCCATTTCTTTCAATCTTCTCATCATCTCCCTTTAAGACACAATGATCATCTGGAGAACCTTAGAGTCGTTCGTGATCTCCGAAGTCGTGAAGCTGGTGTCTTTACCCAGTCGGTGTCAGCGTCGGGGTGGAATCTTCCTCCTGGTGTATCACGTTTTCCATGGTCACCTGGTTGAACAGATTTCCTGCCGGTCATGCCTCCATTCTGTTTGAGCTGCGTGGATGCTAAAAGATGATGATGTGATCCCCACAGACAACGCCAATGTTAATACCAAAATTTTCTATGCTCCTGTTGATGATCTCTTCCAGTCCAATATGCACCTGAGCCTACAAAACAGACAGACTAAGGTCAGGCAGGTAGATGCAGAGCCGTGCCTGCCCCAACGCTGCGGTCAGCCATGTTTGCCATGTAGAAGCGTATCTAGGTGAATAGCGATATGATTGTAAAATCTTACCTCATTTTTGGCATATTCCCCTTGCTATATGTGTTTGGTGGCTGATGGGACATTCGCCGTCCCATCAGCCTGTCCTTTTCTCTCTTCCCATTGCCTTCTCTTTTCTTGCCATCTGGGGTGAAAGCCTAGGCACTAGGCCGCATCGGCCCAGACCTTATTAGTTTCCATGTACAAGAAACCTACAGATGTATTCCCAAAAACAAACCCTATTCTTGCTCAGTGGTTTGACTTAAAATAGTCATCAGTGTTTACTTTATAACCAAAGTCTCATGGCCTCTGAGAAACAAGGGTGATCTTTTTTGCTTTTTGGTTAAGGTTGGTAGCAAATTATTTACAGTTAGATATTCATAGTCTGAACTATAAATTCACACTTAATTAGAATCTGAGAAGCTAGTTTGTTAATCTGAGCTAACATAAAATCCAAAGAATGTGCAGAGCCATTAAAAGAAATATATATTTGGATCTCCATAAGGTCTAGCATGATGCTATAGACAATGTATGTATTACTTTGGATCTGGTAGCATAGATAAAATTTATTGACCACAATCATTACAACTCATCAAAAACGTGTTAGAAGTTCCTAACAGAGCATCCAATTAATCTAAAAACATATTTCCACAATTGCTCAGCTACGGGACAACTGTTGAAGAAATGAGATAAACTCAGCATGTTGACCATGGACACATTTATGAGCATTCATGATATCTAGTTTCAGTATGACATCATCAAAAGGCAAAAACCCATTGAGCAATTCCTAGATGAAAACTGAGTATTTATGGTCTTTTACTTGCCTTTTGTAGACAAAATGATTGGTTTCTCTTCTTTCTGATTAGCTAGTAGGATGATGAGAGAGTGAATTCCTGACCCGCGCCCTCTCGACATCATTAAACTCGAGAGGAGGCTAAGTATTGAGGATCAAAAATAGAAATTGTAATGTTGCTCCCGTTCCTACTAATATGATACCAAAAAGGGATGGATAGTAGCAAGACCGGGGTCGTCCACAGAGATCACTACCCCCCAACCAAATTTTACGAAAGGAAGAAAAAATGATTGTAAAAATATGTATTTACTACGAAACTTAGAAGTCGTTGTAGTAGCACTCAATTAATTTACAAGAAATAAAATATGTGGTTGTAATTGGTTATAAAATGGTTGTAAAATGTTTATCACATCCTTATTTTTTGTAACATATATTTACTACCACATTTTTTGTTGTAAAAAAATTACTTCTTAATTAATTACTTAATTACTTCTTACTTAATTTTTGTAACATAATTAATTTAATTCTTAATTTTTAGGTGGACTTTTTTTCTCTTCTTTCCACGCTCAGAAACACCCTAAATTTCTTTTTTTTTAAACCTAAAATCCTCCTGCTCATCGTGTGTTACCCTACGTCATGATCGCGTCTGCTTCTCGGCGTTCTCCTCAAAGAAATCTACCACTGTTCCCACTTCATTTATTGAAATCGGTCCCTTGCTTGCGCTCCGATTTTCATTTGCTCAAAAACCTGGGGCAAACAATCTGTAATTGAAATCAACGGTATGTTTTAATGAGGTTTATTTGTTTTGATTTCGGTTTACTTTTGTTCTACGACCCGCATCCCCCAAGTCTGTGTAATTGTTTCAATTTTGGTTAATACGGATTCTTTGAGTAATAGTTTCAAAACCAGTTACTACCGCGATTCTTTTAGTTATCGATTGGATCCCTCGTGATAGTTTCGGCTCATCCATTCTTATTATACAATGAACTTAGTGCAGAAATTGGGCCAGGAGAGAAGTTATGAGTCTTTTTGGTTGACTTGTTGGGGGCTGTTCTTGTATCAGTTTGGAAGTTTAGTTTGCTTCTTAGACTTTCAATTTTTTCTAAGA
Organism: Rubia tinctorum; assembly: GCA_032355605.1. Lineage (NCBI taxonomy): Eukaryota > Viridiplantae > Streptophyta > Magnoliopsida > Gentianales > Rubiaceae > Rubia > Rubia tinctorum. The sequence goes on from JAULKM010000008.1 coordinate 13,510,905, forward strand.
GGCAACTACACACAGCTGCGATCGAGTCGTCAATCCAATCACACGTTAAGAATAGTAAGTGTTGGTAAAAATAGGCTTTGGGGTTTTTTCTAGCAACTACTAACATGTAATTCACGCGAGAATAAACTATGTAAACTAGCACTTGGGGAGTATTTGCGTAACATGATCAGTGTTGTTTTGATCCTCGATTCAATCACATACAAGAACTACAAACCTATTCTAGTGTTTGTGACATGTGGTCTGGTCGATGGTCAACACTTTCCCATATCTGTCATGTACGGTGCGCATGTAATCTTCCATCGGTACTGCATTTGTAATTAGGGGAGTGCAACAACGGCCGTATCTGGTGTACATATCTGAATCTCCCCCGTGCCATTACGTCCTAGACACTACACCAGGAATGCTTCTCCCTAGACCTAAAAAGGAAAAGGGGGTGAAATACCTTATCAATGGCTCTATGGTTGCAAAGTTAACCCGAGTTTGCTACGCTATCTATCTCTATCTGTAACCCTTCGGACCAACTTGCCGGCTTACTAGTGTATGGTCGATCGTAACATTGGCTCGGCAACCCACGTGCACACACCCACACAGTTTGGGACTATCGTTACCCCAAACACATCAAGATTTCCTTCCCTGGGCGATATCAATAATTGCACCAACATGAAAGTAGACTACGGTGTGTGCAAGTCTTACTATGACAATCATGCAATAAATAAGAACATGAAGAGCAAGCCAACATAATAATTACAAACACATAGAAATAGTTAGATCTAAGGAATATCACAAAACAAACATTAATTCATGAATACAAACACAATCCCAAGTAAATAAACTACTCCCTGAGCATTGAACCCATGTATTTCATTGGATACAACAATTTTGAGCAAAAGAAAAATAAAGAGAAGAAGAGAAAAGATCCTAGAGAGAAAGTAAAGAACGTTCTCTCTCTAGCCTACACTTGAAGTCTAAAAATGAACATGAACTTAAATCCAAGTAGACATAGGTACATATATATAGTAGTGGGGAATTGGGCCTTTAAAAGGGCAAAACATGGCCTAGAAACCCTAGCAACCGCAATTTGCGCGACCAATGAAAAATTGCACGGTCCGTGCAAAGTAGTGCTAGTGCGGGGTGCGCAGCACCGTACGACCCGTACAGCCTCGTGCTGGGGCGAGGCACGCGACACGACATGGGTCATTTAGGGCCATGTCGGCATGGGCCGTTAGCTAGTGTCGCATCTTAAACTTCTGATTTACATGCCCCATATCGTTTGGCACGGCCCTTCGGTTGGAAGGATTTTTTGCTCAGTTAAACAATGCGAGCCATGTCATTTTTCATACCCCGTGGGCTGGTCTTCACTTTTAGAACCTGTAACAGTGCAGACCGTGTGAAATGGAACGGTCTGCGCCTACACTTAGCCATTTTGGAGTGATTTTGGGGCATGATGGGCGCAGCAAGCATAGACCTGTGCTGCCCATGTTGAGGGGCTATTGCACGGCCCGTGTTGGCTTGCACATGCCATGCTATCCACACTTGGCACGGGCCTTGCAAACTTAGTTGGGCTCGTGCAAATGTCTTGTGCCAACTAGTTCGGCTAGTTCGCACCAGCTTCCGTTCTTGACCTTCTTGAACTTCAAATCTGCCTTTTCCGGGCTCAATTCCATCTATTATCATGCTTTGGAGTCCATGGCCTTCAATCTACTACCATTCTCGCGAATGACCTTCAATAGCCTCTACCATTCTTGTGAATAGCCTTCAAATATCTTCTACCACCCTCGCGGATGGCCTTATACAAAATGGTGTAAAAATACTTACGAGCAATGTAAGATCACAAAGGAGAATTTAGGTGCTCGTGAATACAAAGTGTCCATTAGTTTCAATTAAGTACATAAAACTTTGGATTTAGACAAGAAAACCAATAATGGTCGGCTAAACCCTTTGTCATGTAAACCTAACTAAAACCAGCAATCAATCAAACAAAACATGATAATATATGTGTTGAATGCATTGGTTAACGCATGCTCAAAAGTGCACATCAATTCCTTTGTTGTAGATGGTTTCCATATTATTTCATCTTTATTATCTGTCGTATTTTAGTTCAGGTTCATCTTCTGGATGATATCCTGTGGAAGTTTCCCTTACAACTCCAATGTGTATGTCTTTTTGCTAGAGGAACTCCTTTATTTGAAGGTAAGGTAATGGAACTGGCTCTTGTGATTCCTAGAACTATATCAGTGCTCCCTCACCCAACCAGTTAGCTATCCAAAATATAGATGTACCACTAAGTTGAAAACCCGTTTGTGGGAAATTTAGCCAAAAATGGGGGGCCCAGATAGATTGAAAACCCGAAAGGACGATCTAAAATGAGAGGCCTAAATTGTGTGGAAAAAGTTGAGGTGTGAGGTAAAAATAATGAGAAACTAGAATGAAAATCTAGAGGCCTCCTAGGCAAAGAGAGAGAGATTGAGAGAAATAAAAAATATATGAAGGCTCAATTTGCACTTTGAAAACTCTTTGGTTAGATTAAACCTTTTTTACCTTATTTTTGAATGATGAACACCTCACTTTGATGCAATATTGTTTTAGGAATTTTGATGGTACAAATCCTTTAGGCTTAAATATGGGGATGGGTAGTGTTTTATGTTTAGAGTTAAGGAAATTGTCAAAGAAATGATCTCGAATGTGTTATAGGGTAGAACCCTTTTGAACTACCTTATGCCTTGATCATTTTTACTTGAGGATGAGTAAAAAGCAAAGTGCGGGGGTGTTTGATGTGCTAAATGCATATCTTATTTTTAACACATTCAAAGTCTAATTTTGTAATAGATTAGGGATTTAACTGGAAGGAAATTAACATTTTATCATTAGAGGGTTAAGATGATATCACACGTTTTATGTCCTACTTCTTTAATTTATGAAGTGTTTTGAAGATCATTTTGAAGATCATTTTTGAAGACTTATATTGAATAGTTTGGGTTCGAAGAGATCAGTATTGAAGAGGCAACGAGATTATGAAGAGAAGGCCAATTATTCAGGAAGTTGGTAGAAGCTGGGCAGTTTGCTTGTCACGGACGGTGAAATAGCCCCTGATCCATGCCCATGGTCCGTGGCAGTTGGGCCAGCAACCCATTTATGTTGTTTTTCTCCTTTAATTCCTAAACTATAAATTCCCCTCTTTCCTCCATTGAATACCACAATATTCTTACCGTCAGAACCCTAGTTTGCATTTACTCTTGTCTTAAATACCTTATTTACCATGTATTTTTTCTCATTTGTGATGATTTTTAGTTATCTAGGCTAATTATACTTTTGGGAGAAATTGGTAAGCATTTCTAGCGTGAATTTGTGCCGCCAGTTTATGTTGGATTTCAGCCAGTTTTCCACCAGATTTCTGGCTCCTCCACCGGATTTTCATACGCCTCTGTTGATTCTGCCGACGCTTCTTTTTCTTGTGGTTTAAATCACAAACTTATGTACAACAGTAAATGAACTCTGGCGAGGCCTGACTTGAGCTTCAAAAATCTACATTGACGATACTTCTGGATTCGACGACGAAGGCTCTTCGATTGACGACGACGACACTTCGATCAACAACGATGGCTCTTCAATCGACAACGACGGTGCTTTGATCGATGATGATGGTGGTGGAGTTAACGGTGGAGACGCCTGGCAGAGTCGACAGTGGAGACGCTTAGCAAAGTCGACGGTGGAGGCGCTACGACAAGCTCGCAACAGAGAAGCACTGCGATGAGCTCACGACGGAGAAGCTATGATGAGCTCGCGATAGAGGAGCACAACGATGACGATGCAGCAGAATGCAATGAAGAGAGAAGACCCATAAGATGCACGTGCTTGAAGGAAGAAGAAGAAGCACGCATCTCATGCGCGACTGGAGGTGACGATGACGACCGATTGCAATGACGGCGGTGGAGCTGAGCTTCGGCTTCTGAGAGGTGAGGTTTTATTTTACATTTTTTTGAAGACTTGCTGAGGTTTATACTCATCCTCCATTCTCCGAAGTAGCTGACAAGCCTCGTCAAGATCTCCATTTCACTGAATTCATTTATCAATGTGCCAAAATTGATAGCATCAGAAAATACACAACTCTTCTCCATTTTTTTGTTTGGATTCCTAAAAACAAAGGGATTGCACGACTTAAACAGAAGTCAAGACGTGTACTACCCGTCCATCTGTACTTATCACATTCTATGGTGATATCAACCACCATACCTTGAAATTAAAAGGATGTAGTCACTTTTTTGGATATTTCTCTCATACAAAGTATAAAATTTACCAATTTCGATAGAGAAAATGCACCTGAGATTTTTTATATTACCCAAGCTAGCATCAATAGAGAGAAAATTTAGTCTTCCCTTGGGATATGGTAGTCACATCCAGCGAACAGTTTTGTCCTACATGATCCAAACAAGAATAGATTATGAAAATAAGTTGCACGTATTAAGAACTACAAGGAATGCTAACTTTAAATTATCGCAAGAATAGCATTAGACGTTGTACAAGGTAAACTAATTGAATTCAAAAGAGACCTTGTCATTCCATTTCTTGTTCCTGCATCCAAAATCCATGTAATTCTGTTGATAATATCTTTAGAAACAATCTACGAGTAATATAAAGATATATACCATCTTATTTTCAAGGTTGCCCAAAATATGGGTACAATTATCTGTAAAATTTTATAGGAAACTTAAAATGTTTAATTCATTGTGTGCAAATTAATAAGGAGGTTGTCTCTATTACTTTTCAGTCGGCCCTTTTTTCTCTGTGTATAAATTCATTATACTGCAGAGGTATGACCCTCATTCCCTGCACTGCAATTCACTAATGCATTGAATAGATTATGAAAATATTATTTTCCGCACATCACTAACCTTGAAAATTGAAGGGCACTTCTCAATCACAGCCATAAAATTCCATTTCTGCACGAACCCAACTTCCTTTTCAAGATCTCTATGAAACAGACATTTGCGCTTTTGAGACAAGACAATAGATTTCACCCTCGGTATCATAGTTGGTTTCTTTTAGAGGTCCATTACTTTATTCAGCTCAGGCACCCCGTAATATACTTTCTTCTTCGGTCTTGTTCCTCCTCTAGATATATACATAACTTGGATTCTACAGTAACCTCGACAAAATCTTGACTCGATAAATGAATGAAGTCTCCTCATTTAGATGTTCAGGATATAAACCAGCATTTCTTTGACACTAAGGGTATGAGAGTTCTATTGCAAACCAAGCCAATCTAACCAGACATTAAATGATCTACTGCACATGTATTTTTTCCACCTTCATACTAAAGGTAAATAGATAATTGCAATTTGCTATTAACTTCACGAACACAAGTAAAAAAATATAGCTCCTATGGGCCCTTCTCTTGCCTACTTGAATAAAAATCAATAAACGCAATCATCCACAGTTGTCAATCTCATTATTATGTGACAACTTGCAATACTAAAACAAACTCAAAGTACAAGCAACAACTAGAGCGTCAATGGCAACGAGCTCACAATACTTCAATGTCACCTAAAATGGAAGCCTTTTTACAAGTGAAAAGACAAAAACTAAAACCGAAAACCGAAATTACCGGTGGGGGTACAAGTTTAAAAAACATAACTATACACACAAACACGTAGTGCAGACACGGGGTCGCAAAAATACTCACAAGACTCATAAAAATACGCAGAATAGAATCCCTAACTTGAGGTGAACAAACCAGAACCCGTAAATTTTGTCATAGAAGTAAAAGAAAAACAACAGACAACAATACAGAGACTGAAAGCTGTAAATTCGAGCTCAACAAAGCAAAGGCCCTAAACTATGTCCTGCAACTAAGAAAAACAGAAAGGCTTTTGTAAATGCAAAACCAGAAAATAAAAGGGTTTGCCGGTGGAGGTAGAAGTTGAAAAACTGGAAGCCCTTTTAGAAGCGGGAAACAGAAAATGAAACTGACAAGGGCAATTACTGCGGAGGTAAAGCCCCCCCCCAACTACACCTACAGAAAAATTAGGAAACAGATAAGAGGAAGAATCAATCAATCTTAAGCCTGACTTCAGCCACACATGATTCAAAACAAGAGAAAGGAAAAAAAAATAAAGACGGTAGAATGAAAAACTGAAGAGGAAGTTACCTTAATTGAAGTGGCATGGAGGGGAAGAGACACGTAGCATAACTCCGTCTGAAGCAGGCAGGTGAAAAGTGCATCTATCAAGCACCAGTGCAGGAGGTGGAAGACTTTCAGAAGAGGGTTGAAGGAAATTAGGGAAACAATTGGATAGGAAGTAGAATCTGATCGAGTACCTTCGAATTGTTGCAAACCGGCAGTAGAGGGTTTGACGTTCAATACGGAAGAAAGGTGAAGCAGGTTGGAGGAGAACTTTTCAACGAGAAGGTAACCGGACACTGTACCCAAACCTGTTCCCAAACATATAATTCGCGTTTTTAGATATAGAGTAGATAAGAGAAGAGTTAGATGATTGAAGTGATATTATTTTAAATAGAATTTTAAAAAAATAAAAAAGAAGGTAGGATAAAGTTGAATGAGCACTGTAGACGCTCTAAATCTCATGTACTCTCTCTATCCCAACCTAATATATAATTTAACTATTTATTTACTCAAAATTGTTTAGTTTCGACACCAAAATTCAATGGGTGAACCACTTCAGAGGTCCCCCAACTCTTCCCATTGTTCACCTCCCTCCCCCCATTTATTTTTTGAATACTTTTTCCCCTAAACTAACAAAAGTGCTGAATCATAGCCCTTCCGTCCGGTCAAAGTGTCAAGTTCAGTCAAAACGTTAAATTTAGGGGTAAATTAGCAAATAATACATTAGACAAACGACTTCAGAGGCCCTCCAACTCTTTCCATCGTTCACCTTTGGTCCCCCATTTATTTTTTGAATAATTTTGCCCCCTAAACTAACAAAAGTGTCGAATCGTAGCCCTTCCGTCCGGTCAAAGAGTCAAATTCAGTCAAAATGTTTAATTTGAGGGTAAATTAGTAAATCCACATGCTTTCATTTTTCTTTTTTCTTTTCTCCTTTTTCTTTCTCTTTTTTCTTTTTTAAATTTCCTCTTCCATTTTCTTTTTTTCTTTTTTCCTTTTTCCTTTTGTTTCCATTTTTTCTTTTTTCAAACCTTTTCCCTCTTCCCCTTCCTATCTTCTCCTTCTCAGGCCATTTCTCCATCGCATGCCGCCACCTCACCACCCAAGCTCTGCCTACTGCCATCGCTAGCCACTCCACCGCCTACGCCTTCAGCTGCTGATCCCCCTCCGCCCGCTAACCTCATACCGCCTCCGATCACCCTACCTCCACCACATGTTGATCTCTATCGCCTTACCCCCTCCATCGCTGACCCGTTGATCTTCCCCCGTCCCTACCTCGACCACCGCGCCGACGTCCCAGTCGTTCGTCCTCACGACCACCATCTCAACCCCAATCCCCACACTGTTGTCCTAGCCCAAA